>CAWUFW010019729.1:0-175533 GCA_963921515.1 Calotriton arnoldi | reverse complement strand
CTGATGAAGTGAAGCCACGAAACACATAAGGCTGCGGTCGTATGCTTTAATAAGGACTGAGAATGGATGACATGCATACCAATAAAGGCTTTTATGGGGAAAAGGCGAAGCTGCGTTTGAGTGCTGCTTTCTTTGTTGGTCACCCCACTGAGATTTGATTTTTAGCGGCCGTCCTGCCGCTGAGCAAGCACCACCCCAGATCCAAAGGGGGCCACGGAGTCTCAATGGGGGACTCAGTAGTGGAATGTGCTTCCTGGATTGAGCATGACATTGCTTCTTGGGGCTCAGGGTGAGCTTCGTATCCAGCATTCATTTTAAGGGGCATCCATTTGAGGATAATTGGCGGACTTCATCTCCCATAAACACTACATACAGTCTCATTCAGAGCAGCTGCATGACAGCGTAGGATATTGTTTAAAAGGGAGGCGTGATCCGCAATGCCTCTTTCGACCGCTTAGCCTCTGATGAAGTGAAGCCACGAAACGCGTAAGGCTGCAGTCGTATGCTTTAATAAGGACTGAGAATGGATGACATGCATACCAATAAAGGCTTTTATGGGGAAAAGGCAAAGCTGCGTTCAAGTGCTGCTTTCTTTGTTGGACACCCCACTGAGCTTTGATTTTTAGCGGCCGTCCTGCTGCTGAGCAAGCACCACCCAAGATCCAAAGGGGGCCACGGAGTCTCAATGGGGGACTCAGTAGTGAATGCGCTTCCTGGATTGAGCATGACATCGCTTCTTGGGGCTCATGGTGAGCTTCGTATCCAGCATTCATTTTAAGGGGCATCCATTTGAGGATAAATGGCGGACTTCATCTCCCATAAACACTACATACAGTCTAATTCAGAGCAGCTGCATGACAGCGTAGGATATTTTTTAAAAGGGAGGCGTGACCCGCAATGCCTCTTTCGACCGCTTAGCCTCTGATGAAGTGAAGCCACGAAACGCGTAAGGCTGCAGTTGTATGCTTTAATAAGGACTGAGAATGGATGACATGCATACCAATAAAGACTTTTATGGGGGAGAAGGCGAAGCTGCGTTCGAGTGCTGCTTTCTTTGTTGGACACCCCACTGAGCTTTGATTTTTAGCGGCCGTCCTGCCGCTGAGCAAGCACCACCCCAGATCCAAAGGGGGCCACGGAGTCTCAATGGGGGACTCAGTAGTGGAATGCGCTTCCTGGATTGAGCATGACATCGCTTCTTGGGGCTCATGGTGAGCTTCGTATCCAGCATTCATTTTAAGGGGCATCCATTTGAGGATAAATGGCGGACTTCATCTCCCATAAACACTACATACAGTCTCATTCAGAGCAGCTGCATGACAGCGTAGGATATTGTTTAAAAGGGAGGCGTGACCCGCAATGCCTCTTTCGACCGCTTAGCCTCTGATGAAGTGAAGCCACGAAACGCGTAAGGCTTCGGTCGTATGCTTTAATAAGGACTGAGAATGGATGACATGCATACCAATAAAGGCTTTTATGGGGAAAAGGCAAAGCTGCGTTCGAGTGCTGCTTTCTTTGTTGGACACCCCACTGAGCTTTGATTTTTAGCGGCCGTCCTGCCGCTGAGCAAGCACCACCCCAGATCCAAAGGGGGCCACGGAGTCTCAATGGGGGACTCAGTAGTGGAATGCGCTTCCTGGATTGAGCATGACATCGCTTCTTGGGGCTCATGGTGAGCTTCGTATCCAGCATTCATTTTAAGGGGCATCCATTTGAGGATAAATGGCGGACTTCATCTCCCATAAACACTACATACAGTCTCATTCAGAGCAGCTGCATGGACAGCGTAGGATATTGTTTAAAAGGGAGGCGTGACCCGCAATGCGTCTTTCGACCGCTTAGCCTCTGATGAAGTGAAGCCACGAAACGCGTAAGGCTGCGGTCGTATGCTTTAATAAGGATTGAGAATGGATGACATGCATACCAATAAAGGCTTTTATGGGGAAAAGGCGAAGCTGCGTTCGAGTGCTGCTTTCTTTGTTGGACACCCCACTGAGCTTTGATTTTTAGCGGCCGTCCTGCCGCTGAGCAAGCACCACCCCAGATCCAAAGGGGGCCACGGAGTCTCAATGGGGGACTCAGTAGTGGAATGCGCTTCCTGGATTGAGCATTACATCGCTTCTTGGGGCTCATGGTGAGCTTCGTATCCAGCATTCATTTTAAGGGGCATCCATTTGAGGATAAATGGCGGACTTCATCTCCCATAAACACTACATACAGTCTCATTCAGAGCAGCTGCATGACAGCGTAGGATATTGTTTAAAGGGAGGCGTGACCCGCAATGCGTCTTTCGACCGCTTAGCCTCTGATGAAGTGAAGCCACGAAACGCGTAAGGCTGCGGTCGTATGCTTTAATAAGGACTGAGAATGGATGACATGCATACCAATAAAGGCTTTTATGGGGAAAAGGCGAAGCTGCGTTCGAGTGCTGCTTTCTTTGTTGGACACCCCACTGAGCTTTGATTTTTAGTGGCCGTCCTGCCGCTGAGCAAGCACCACCCCAGATCCAAAGGGGGCCACGGAGTCTCAATGGGGGACTCAGTAGTGGAATGCGCTTCCTGGATTGAGCATGACATCGCTTCTTGGGGCTCATGGTGAGCTTCGTATCCAGCATTCATTTTAAGGGGCATCCATTTGAGGATAAATGGCGGACTTCATCTCCCATAAACACTACATACAGTCTCATTCAGAGCAGCTGCATGGACAGCGTAGGATATTGTTTAAAAGGAGGCGTGACCCGCAATGCCTCTTTCGACCGCTTAGCCTCTGATGAAGTGAAGCCACGAAACGCGTAAGGCTGCGGTCGTATGCTTTAATAAGGGCTGAGAATGGATGACATGTATACCAATAAAGGCTTTTATGGGGAAAAGGCGAAGCTGTGTTCGAGTGCTGCTTTCTTTGTTGGACACCCCACTGAGCTTAGATTTTTAGCGGCCGTCCTGCCGCTGAGCAAGCACCACCCCAGATCCAAAGGGGGCCACGGAGTCTCAATGGGGGACTCAGTAGTGGAATGCGCTTCCTGGATTGAGCATGACATCGCTTCTTGGGGCTCATGGTGAGCTTCGTATCCAGCATTCATTTTAAGGGGCATCCATTTGAGGATAAATGGCGGACTTCATCTCCCATAAACACTACATACAGTCTCATTCAGAGCAGCTGCATGGACAGCGTAGGATATTGTTTAAAGGGAGGTGTGACCCGCAATGCCTCTTTCGACCGCTTAGCCTCTGATGAAGTGAAGCCACGAAACGCGTAAGGCTGCGGTCGTATGCTTTAATAAGGACTGAGAATGGATGACATGCATACCAATAAAGGCTTTTATGGGGAAAAGGCGAAGCTGTGTTCGAGTGCTGCTTTCTTTGTTGGACACCCCACTGAGCTTTGATTTTTAGCGGCCATCATGCCGCTGAGCAAGCACCACCCCAGATCCAAAGGGGGCCACGGAGTCTCAATGGGGGACTCAGTAGTGGAATGCGCTTCCTGGATTGAGCATGACATCGCTTCTTGGGGCTCATGGTGAGCTTCGTATCCAGCATTCATTTTAAGGGGCATCCATTTGAGGATAAATGGCGGACTTCATCTCCCATAAACACTACATACAGTCTCATTCAGAGCAGCTGCATGACTAGCGTAGGATATTGTTTAAAAGGAGGCGTGACCCGCAATGCCTCTTTCGACCGCTTAGCCTCTGATGAAGTGAAGCCACGAAACGCGTAAGGCTGCGGTCGTATGCTTTAATAAGGACTGAGAATGGATGACATGCATACCAATAAAGGCTTTTATGGGGAAAAGGCGAAGCTGCGTTCGAGTGCTGCTTTCTTTGTTAGACACCCCACTGATCTTTGATTTTTAGCGGCCGTCCTGCCGCTGAGCAAGCACCACCCCAGATCCAAAGGGGGCCACGGAGTCTCAATGGGGGACTCAGTAGTGGAATGTGCTTCCTGGATTGAGCATGACATCGCTTCTTGGGGCTCATGGTGAGCTTCGTATCCAGCATTCATTTTAAAGGGCATCCATTTGAGGATAAATGGCGGACTTCATCTCCCATAAACACTACATACAGTCTCATTCAGAGCAGCTGCATGACAGCGTAGGATATTGTTTAAAAGGGAGGCGTGACCTGCAATGCCTCTTTCAACCGCTTAGCCTCTGATGAAGTGAAGCCACGAAACGCGTAAGGCTGCGGTCGTATGCTTTAATAAGGACTGAGAATGGATAACATGCATACCAATAAAGGCTTTTATGGGGAAAAGGCAAAGCTGCGTTCGAGTGCTGCTTTCATTGTTGGACACCCCACTGAGCTTTGATTTTTAGCGGCCGTCCTGCCGCTGAGCAAGCACCACCCCAGATCCAAAGGGGGCCACGGAGTCTCAATGGGGGACTCAGTAGTGGAATGCGCTTCCTGGATTGAGCATGACATCGCTTCTTGGGGCTCATGGTGAGCTTCGTATCCAGCATTCATTTTAAGGGGCATCCATTTGAGGATAAATGGCGGACTTCATCTCCCATAAACACTACATACAGTCTCATTCAGAGCAGCTGCATGACAGCGTAGGATATTGTTTAAAAGGGAGGCGTGACCCGCAATGCCTCTTTCGACCGCTTAGCCTCTGATGAAGTGAAGCCACGAAACGCGTAAGGCTGCGGTCGTATGCTTTAATAAGGACTGAGAATGGATGACATGTATACCAATAAAGGCTTTTATGGGGAAAAGGCGAAGCTGTGTTCGAGTGCTGCTTTCTTTGTTGGACACCTCACTGAGCTTTGATTTTTAGCGGCCGTCCTGCTGCTGAGCAAGCACCATCCCAGATCCAAAGGGGGCAACAGAGTCTCAATGGGGGACTCAGTAGTGGAATGCGCTTCCTGGATTGAGCATGACATCACTTCTTGGGGCTCATGGTGAGCTTCGTATCCAGCATTCATTTTAAGGGGCATCCATTTGAGGATAAATGGCGGACTTCATCTCCCATAAACACTACATACAGTCTCATTCAGAGCAGCTGCATGGACAGCGTAGGATATTGTTTAAAAGGGAGGCGTGACCCGCATTGCCTCTTTCGACCGCTTAGCCTCTGATGAAGTGAAGCCACGAAACGCGTAAGGCTGCGGTCGTATGCTTTAATAAGGACTGAGAATGGATGACACGCATACCAATAAAGGCTTTTATGGGGAAAAGGCGAAGCTGCGTTCGAGTGCTGCTTTCTTTGTTGGACACCCCACTGAGCTTTAATTTTTAGCGGCCGTCCTGCCGCTGAGCAAGCACCACCCCAGATCCAAAGGGGGCCACGGAGTCTCAATGGGGGACTCAGTAGTGGAATGCGCTTCCTGGATTGAGCATGACATCGCTTCTTGGGGCTCATGGTGAGCTTCGTATCCAGCATTCATTTTAAGGGGCATCCATTTGAGGATAAATGGCGGACTTCATAACACTACATACAGTCTCATTCAGAGCAGCTGCATGACAGCGTAGGATATTGTTTAAAAGGGAGGCGTGACCCGCAATGCCTCTTTCGACCGCTTAGCCTCTGATGAAGTGAAGCCACGAAACGCGTAAGGCTGCGGTCATATGCTTTAATAAGGACTGAGAATGGATGACATGCATACCAATAAAGGCTTTTATGGGGAAAAGGCGAAGCTGCGTTCGAGTGCTGCTTTCTTTGTTGGACACCCCACTGAGCTTTGATTTTTAGCGGCCATCATGCCGCTGAGCAAGCACCACCCCAGATCCAAAGGGGGCCACGGAGTCTCAATGGGGGACTCAGTAGTGGAATGCGCTTCCTGGATTGAGCATGACATTGCTTCTTGTGGCTCATGGTGAGCTTCGTATCCAGCATTCATTTTAAGGGGCATCCATTTGAGGATAAATGGCGGACTTCATCTCCCATAAACACTACATACAGTCTCATTCAGAGCAGCTGCATGACAGCGTAGGATATTGTTTAAAAGGGAGGCGTGACCCGCAATGCCTCTTTCGACCGCTTAGCCTCTGATGAAGTGAAGCCACGAAACGCGTAAGGCTGCGGTCGTATGCTTTAATAAGGACTGAGAATGGATGACATGCATACCAATAAAGGCTTTTATGGGGAAAAGGCGAAGCTGCGTTCGAGTGCTGCTTTCTTTGTTGGACACCCCACTGAGCTTTGATTTTTAGCGGCCGTCCTGCCGCTGAGCAAGCACCACCCCAGATCCAAAGGGGGCCACGGAGTCTCAATGGGGGACTCAGTAGTGGAATGCGCTTCCTGGATTGAGCATGACATCGCTTCTTGGGGCTCATGGTGAGCTTCGTATCCAGCATTCATTTTAAAGGGCATCCATTTGATGATAAATGGCGGACTTCATCTCCCATAAACACTACATACAGTCTCATTCAGAGCAGCTGCATGACAGCGTAGGATATTGTTTAAAAGGGAGGCGTGACCTGCAATGCCTCTTTCAACCACTTAGCCTCTGATGAAGTGAAGCCACGAAACGCGTAAGGCTGCGGTCGTATGCTTTAATAAGGACTGAGAATGGATGACATGCATACCAATAAAGGCTTTTATGGGGAAAAGGCGAAGCTGCGTTCGAGTGCTGCTTTCTTTGTTGGACACCCCACTGAGCTTTGATTTTTTAGCGGCCGTCCTGCCGCTGAGCAAGCACCACCCCAGATCCAAAGGGGGCCACGGAGTCTCAATGGGGGACCCAGTAGTGGAATGCGCTTCCTGGATTGAGCATGACATCGCTTCTTGGGGCTCATGGTGAGCTTCGTATCCAGCATTCATTTTAAGGGGCATCCATTTGAGGATAAATGGCGGACTTCATCTCCCATAAACACTACATACAGTCTCATTCAGAGCAGCTGCATGACAGCGTAGGATATTGTTTAAAAGGGAGGCGTGACCCGCAATGCCTCTTTCGACCGCTTAGCCTCTGATGAAGTGAAGCCACGAAACACGTAAGGCTGCGGTCGTATGCTTTAATAAGGACTGAGAATGGATGACATGCATACCAATAAAGGCTTTTATGGGGAAAAAGCGAAGCTGACGTTCGAGTGCTGCTTTCTTTGTTGGACACCCCACTGAGCTTTGATATATATATATATATATATGTATATATATATATATATATATATCATATATATATATATATATACTATATATATATATATATACTATATATATATATATATATATATATATACATACATACTATATATAAATATATATATATATATATATATATATATATATATATATATATATATATATATATATATATATATTGTAAAACAAATTGCCCGAAAGCTCAAGGATGCACTCGACAATGGATGTAAACCTTCCGGTTTTATTCACTTGAAAATCCGCATTTGCATTCCAAGGTAAGCTTTTCTTTAGCCTGACGCGTTTCGAAGTCTCATCCTCTTCCTCATAGGCAGTTACAATAATCGCACCAAGCCAAGCCCACTGGGGGTGTGTCTGTTAATAAAAGCGCAAATGGAAGTGACATTTCAATGCCTGTTTTTTCTAAAGCCCATGAAGAAGAGGTGTTCTAGCCTCGAAACGCATCGGCGACATGATAAAAGCAAGTGCAGGTGAAGAGCGAGCTGCAGAGGCTAAGACATACCTGAGGGTAAAGGGACGCTGTCGAGTGCCCTTTCAATGCTGGGGCAGATTGGTTAATATATATATGGTGGGAGGAGCAGGTGCTAGGAGGGCCACCTCTTGAACAATGGTCAGAACAGATTTTGTTATGGGTGAGGTTTATAGATGACGTTTTCGTGCTGTGGCAGGGCACGGAAACGGAAATAGTACTATTTATCAAAGACCTTAACCAAAATACTTTAAATCTGAAATTCACAGGCCAATATAGTAAAACCACCATAGACTTTCTAGATATTCGCATTAATTCAGTAGGGGAAAACTAGAGACTACTGTTTTTAGAAAAATAACTGCGGGTAATACAATTCTTCATGCAGGGAGTGCCCACCTCTACACCATTGATTAGGAGTATCCCCTTTGGGGAGTTCTATAGGGCACGTAGGGCATGCAGTAGCGAGGAAGAATATTTGAGAACAGAACAAGAGATGACTAATAGATTTATCCAAAGAGGTTATTCATCCCATGTATTAACAGGAGCAGCAATGAAAGCGAGAAATCTAGAAAGACAGAAAGTGTTATTTGAACCGTCAAGAACCCAACAAAAGAATAATGCAAAAAGATTACAGAAGAGTTGGGAGAACCATAGGTTCATAACTACATTTAATATCAAACATAAAGAAATAAGAGCTATCTTAAATAAACATTGGTATGATGATCCAGTACTGGGCCCCAAAATGAACAAACACCCTGACATCACGTACAGAAAGTCAAAATCCTTAAAAGATTTAATTGTAAAAAGTGAGTACCAGGAGAGGAAAGGAGGGGCCCCGATGTGGCTCCAACAAAACCAGGTTTTAAAAAATGTTTTAGTGCAAGGCGTGCCAACATTGCATGAATCGCACGGATTTTAAGACATTTTTTAATAAAACGATTACTATTAAGGGTTTCTTAACTTGTAGATCCAGCTTTGTTGTTTACCTTTTACAATGTCCATGTCCAAAAATGTATATTGGTAGTACAACTTTACCAGTATATAAACGTATCTTGCAGCATAGGAGAGCTATTGTGAATCAGGATAGAACATATCCGATCGCAAGACATTTTGAAACTCATCATAAAAGCAATCCTTCTTTAGAGTATAGCTGTATAGCAGAAATTCCCAGAAGAAGAAGAGGTGGGGATAGAGAAAAGGAACTGAGAAAATTGGAGACCTACTATATATTAGAGTTTAATAGTAAGGAACCTCAAGGATTAAATGTAGATGAGGATCTGTATACCTGTCTATATTAGTAAAAAAACAAGAAGAGAAAATGAAGGCAATGCTGCACAATGTAAATCCAGAAAAAAAATTGTTTATTGATTTTAAATGAACGAAGTAAGAGGGAAAAAAGACATGAATATTAGATGAAATTTGTTCTTAACACAGTTTGTGTATATTGTGAATGGTACAAAAAATAGTTTTTATTGTTTATTTCAATATGCTTTTTATTTAGTATATGAAATGTATTTTAATAGAGAAATTAATATACTATAAAGCATTGGCACTTTCGGATATTACATGAGTATTTTAGATGTATGTAAAGCACTAGCACTTTGGTATTTATCTATTTATATCGTGGTGAATCTGTCTTAGTGTCCCACATATGTATTTTAAAGTATATGATAATTATATGTCTATATAAAATTGAGACATAATATACTTGAAGCACTAGCACTTTGAAAGCGAAATTTGCACAAAAAGCACTAGCACTTTAATATTTAGAATTGTACCATGATTATCATGTTGAGGAACTAAAGCCAGTATATACTTATGATCAAATGAGATTTGTATATATGGTAATATTGGTGAATTGAGTTACTGAAATAACGAATTTAAAAGAGCAGTTTTTGTAATTATAATTTAACCGCAATGATTGTGGGACTATAATTTGCAAGAAATGTTTGTTTCTGCGAAATAGAGGAGTCCTGAATAGGCGATTGAATATAACTGTTCTGAGTAATGATCTGTTAATTCAAGTAAAAAAACATGTGTTAAGATGGTGGCCGTTTTGGTAAAGAATAACGGGTTACCTGTTATGTTGTTGAAAATGGAGTCCCTCTTCTATGTTCCTTGTTTGTATTTACTATTTTAATGCTAAAAAATGGCGCTCAGGCATCGTGAACAAGGCAGCAAGAGACTGCTGAAACGCGTTGATGTTTATCGTCACATGAATAAAAACTATCGAGTGACCAATTCCTTTGGGAGTGCTGGATGATTATTTTTTCAAAGACGAATGATCCTATTTGAAATATATATATATATATATATATATATATCACACCAATTGCTCACCTTCACAAAAGCAAGCAGGACACCGCTCCGGGTACAGACACAGGGATTTATTGAGCATACTTCCAGCGCAATTATGTAGTCCGTGAAACGCTTGGGCAGACGCGTTTCTAGCCGAAAATGGCCGTCATCAGTGCCGGTCTCACAGGCTGGTTGGTTCGTCTTGACTCAGAGACCACTCCCTTTGAAGTAGTCTCTCGGCTCCTCCTCCTAATACAGGTATGTATCTTGCGCTTTCAATGCCAGGAGAATTGCATGATGGTTAACATAGTCCATCGTGGTGCCACATGCAATGATGATGGAATCCAAACATTAAGTAATGCCCCAAATTCGGCAATGGACTCTGTACCGCCACTGTTCTCCTGGGAATGTTGATCCAGCTCACACCCCTGTCTGTACCCTTATCAGGCAACACCATGCTGCCTCCTCTCTCCCTCGCAAGGATCACTGCCCAATGGCAATAACTATCGCTTGGGGGGCCACCGCGTTGTACTTGCGTACTCCTCCAACACTATACTGATAGCTGCGGGGGCACCAGACCGAGAGGGCGTGTCCATTGCCGGTATCAGCAAACCGGCTACAATTCACACCAATTGCGCACCAAGCCAAGCCCACTGGGGGTGTGTCTGTTAATAAAAGCGCAAATGGAAGTGACATTTCAATGCCTGTTTAATCTAAAGCCCATGAAGAAGAGGTGTTCTAGCCTCGAAACGCGTCGGCGACATGATAAAAGCAAGTGCAGGTGAAGAGCGAGCTGCAGAGGCTAAGACATACCTGAGGGTAAAGGGACACTGTCGAGTGCCCTTTCAATGCTGGGGCAGATTGGTTAATATATATATATATATATATATATATATTCACTGAAAAAACCATAGGTTTTAGGGACAGTTATAGTTAGTTGGACATTTCACTCGTACAAAACCCGTGAAATTCCCCGTTATAGTTAGTTCAGCTAACTATAACTCGCGCTCCCACAATGCACTGCTGATGACGTCACATATTACATCACTCATGACATGGTCAGTGACATCACTGATGACATCACTGATGACATCTCAAATGACATCACTGATGACATCATCCAGTGACTGTGTGTTTCTGTAAAGTTTAAATATTTTTAATATATATAGGAAAAGACGTATTGAAGAATGAGTGGGTGTGTAAGTGTCTGTATGGATGATTTAGTAGGTGCGTGACTGACTCTATAAGTGAGTGATTTAACGTATCTTACTGAATGCATGGGTTAGTGACTAAACTGGGTGAATGTCTGTATCCGTCTGTCTGTTGCTGTGTAAGTGGCTGCATGGGTTTGTGAATAGCTACATGAGTGTCTATATGAGTTATTGATTGGTTGTCTGAGTATCTGTATGGGTGCCTGAGTGTTTGTGTGGGTGGGGTGTGTGCGACTCTGTGCATAGATGTGTGAGTGGGTGATTCACTGGGTGGATGGTTTCAAGAGTGCATCTGTGATAGACTGTATGGGTGGGTAAGTGTGTGTAAGAGTGTGTTAGTGAGTGAATGTATGTCCCAGTGGTACATGTGTGAGTAACTACATATGTGAAAGGCAGTATATATGTGTGTTGGAGTATATAAATAGCTATAAGCGAGAGTGAGTGATTGTGATAGTGGCTGTATGGATGAGTGTGTGCTTGTATCAGTGATTGTATAAGAGCGTAACAATGTGCTAGTATTTGTATGATTAAGTGAGCTGGTGTGTGTATAACTGTATAGGTGAGTAAATGGCAGTGTGTTTAATTATTTGCATGACTGACTAGGTGTGTGAGTACCTCTATGGATGAGTGGCGGTGTTTGAGTGTCTATATAGGAGTAAGAGTGCATATGATAGTCCTGTACTGAGTGACCATAAGTATGAGTGACTGTACGGGTGAGTGAGTGGATGTGTGTGTGTAGACCTAAGAATCAGTGAGTGGGTATGTAGTTATTGGTGTTGGAGTGTCTATAGTTTTGCGAATGGCAGTCTGTAATTTAAATTGGGTGTATCAAAGGTTATATTAGGGTGTGAGGAGCTGCATCAGATTATCACGTGGATGATGTCATCAGTGATGTCATTTGAGATGTCATCAGTGATGTCATCAGTGATGTCACTGACCATGTCATGAGTGATGTAATATGTGACGTCATCAGCAGTGCATTGTGGGGCGCGAGTTATAGTTAGCTGAACTAACTATAACGGGAGAATTTCACGGGTTTTGTACGAGTGAAATGTCCAACTAACTATAACTGTCCCTAAAACCTATGGTTTTTTCAGTGAATTTCAAAGGTTTTTTAAATGCTAATTTGTAACTATAACATATCTGAAACCTATGGTTTTTTCAGTGAATTTCAAAGGTTTTTTAAATGCTAATTTGTAACTATAACGTGCCTGAAACCTACGGTTTTTTCAGTGAATTTCAAAGGTTTTTTAAATGACATTTTTTAAATGTATTAATTTTTATATTAATTTTTTTCATACTGATTTACTACATTTTTAGAAACAATTTCTTTTACATATTTTATTTTTTAAATTACATTGTAATTACATTATACATTACATTACAAAAATACTTTCTCAGAATGAATTACTTTAGTTTAAATACTTAGCACATAGGCAATAGACTTTTAAGTACAGTAGTTACAGTTGTTGCAATGGGCAACACATTTTCAAACACAATGCAACATTCAGCTCAATGTGAATTTCTAGTTAAATGCAATTAGTTACTTTATGGATTACTTTTCTAACCACAGGACTGGATCCTAGATTCAGTCCTGGGACATCTCCTGTAAACAGTTGAGTAAAAGCGTTTTGGTTACAGTCGTGATTTTTAAGGAATATTATTGTATTTTAAAAGTTGACACTTAGAAACTTTTCCTCATAGAATCACCAATGTTATCCTATGGAAGGAAATTCACTTAGCAGGTAAAAACTGTTATCGTTACTTTTTCTTACTCAGTGTTGGATCCTGGATCCAGCACTGGTGCATCTCCTGTAAACAGTTGAAAAAATGCGTTTAAGTCATACAGGCGATTTTTAAGGAATATTTGTAGTTTGTGAAAATCGACACTTTGAAACTTTTCTGCTGAAAACCAGACAATGGATTCCTATGGAAGAAAAGATAAGTTACTGGTAAGTACGGTTAAAATTACTTTTCAGGGTCAGTGCTGGGCTAAAAGATGCAGCACTGGGTTCTCTCCTGATAACAGGTGAGTAAATCGGAATTCGTATTTCGGCTGATTTTAGAAGAATAATTTAAAGTTCCAAAACTCCACACTTAGAAGAATTTCCAAGTGAAACCAGTCAATGTTAGCCTATGGAAGGAAATTCAAGTTACTGGTAAGTACGGTTAAAATTACTTTTCAGGACCAGTACTGGGCTGAAAGATGCAGCACTGAGGTCTCTCCTGATAACAGGTGAGTAAATCAGAATTCGGATTTCGGCTGATTTTAGAGGAATATTTGTATGTTTCAAAAATCAACACTTAGAAACTTTTTCAGCAAAAAGCAGGCAATGATATCCTATGGAAGGAAATTCAAGTTACTGGTAAGTACGGTTAAAATTACTTTTCAGGATTAGTACTGGGCTGAAAGATGCAGCACTGAGGTCTCTCCTGATAACAGGTGAGTAAATCGGAATTCGTATTTCGGCTGATTTTAGAGGAATATTTTAAAGTTCCAAAACTCCACACTTCGAAGAATTTCCAAGTGAAACCAGTCAATGTTAGCCTATGGAAGGAAATTCAAGTTACTGGTAAGTACGGTTAAAATTACTTTTCAGGACCAGTACTGGGCTGAAAGATACAGCACTGAGGTCTCTCCTTATAACAGGTGAGTAAATCGGAATTCGTATTTAGGCTGATTTTAGAGGAATATTTGTATGTTTCAAAAATCAACACTTAGAAACTTTTTCAGCAAAAAGCAGGCAATGATATCCTATGGAAGGAAATTCAAGTTACTGGTAAGTACGGTTAAAATTACTTTTCAGGATTAGTACTGGGCTGAAAGATGCAGCACTGAGGTCTCTCCTGATAACAGGTGAGTAAATCGGAATTCATATTTCGGCTGATTTTAGAGGAATATTTGTATGTTTCAAAAATCAACACTTAGAAACTTTTTCAGCAAAAAGCAGGCAATGATATCCTATGGAAGGAAATTCAAGTTACTGGTAAGTACGGTTAAAATTACTTTTCAGGATTAGTACTGGGCTGAAAGATGCAGCACTGAGGTCTCTCCTGATAACAGGTGAGTAAATCAGAATTCGGATTTCGGCTGATTTTAGAGGAATATTTGTATGTTTCAAAAATCAACACTTAGAAACTTTTTCAGCAAAAAGCAGGCAATGATATCCTATGGAAGGAAATTCAAGTTACTGGTAAGTACGGTTAAAATTACTTTTCAGGATTAGTACTGGGCTGAAAGATGCAGCACTGAGGTCTCTCCTGATAACAGGTGAGTAAATCAGAATTCGGATTTCAGCTGATTTTAGAGGAATATTTGTATGTTTCAAAAATCAACACTTAGAAACTTTTTCAGCAAAAAGCAGGCAATGATATCCTATGGAAGGAAATTCAAGTTACTGGTAAGTACGGTTAAAATTACTTTTCAGGATTAGTACTGGGCTGAAAGATGCAGCACTGAGGTCTCTCCTGATAACAGGTGAGTAAATCGGAATTCGTATTTCGGATGATTTTAGAAGAATATTTGCACAATGGTGAAGGGAGGGGCGGGGCCTGAGGTGACATCTGTGCAAACGCGCCGCGTGGCGCGTTTTAAGTTGGGGGATTAAGTCCCCTTGAATCATGTGGGTCCCTACGGGCCAACTAGCCCACCAGGAACCTCCAGTATGCGCCAGGGCTGCGTTGCAGAGACGTGTAGAGAGGCCACACCCCTTTACACCTCTCTGCAACGCAGCTCTGTGGCACTTTCTGGATGTACCTGTTGGGCTAGTTGGCCCCCAGAGACCCTCGGGATTGAAGGGGATTTAATTCCCCATCTTAAAACGCGCCACGGGGCCTGTTTGCACACATGTCACCTGAAGCACCGCCCCCTCCCTTCACCACTGTGCAAACGCGCCCCGTGGCGCGTTTTAAGTCGGGGATTAAGTCCCCTTAAATCCTGAGGGTCCCTGGGGTGCAACTAGCCCACCAGCTACCTTCCATTAAGCGCCACAGAGCTGCGTTGCAGAGAGGTGTAAAAGGGGCGTGGCCTCTGTACACCTCTATGCAAGGCAGCCCCTGGCGCATACTGGAGGTTCCTGGTGGGCTAGTTGGCCCTCAGGACCCCAGTATTGAACGGGAATTACTTCCCCATCTGCAAACGCGCCAGGGGCGCGTTTGCAGAGTGGTGAAGGAAGGGGGCGGGGCCTGCGTGCCCGATCAATTAAAAAAAAAAAAAAATTGTCCCTGAAGGGGGCTCTGTGGCCCCCCTTCCTTTTTCCAGTTTTTATGCCCTGGGGACCCCATCCCCCAGGGCCTTACCCCTTTTTTTAATTAAATATTTAAAAAAACGGGAAGGGGTCGCGTGGCCCCCTTCCCTGGGCCTGTATTGGCCCCGGGGACCCCATCCCCGGGGCATGGCCTCGTTTTTTTTTTTCTTTGGAGGGGGCTGCGTGGGCCCCTCCTCAGGCCATTTATGGCCCCGGGGACCCCATCCCCGGGGCCGGCCTTTCCGTTTTAAAAAATATATATATTTTGGGGAGGGGGCCACGTGGCCCCCTCCCGGGCCACTACTTGCCCCGGGGATCCCATCCCCGGGGCTGGCCCCTCGTTGGGGACTGTGGGGGTCCCCAAACCCCCACAGTCCCGCCGGCTCCCGTGTCCTACGGGAGCCGGCATTGCTTTACACATGGGGAGCAGCTAACATGCTGCTCCCCATGTGGAAAAGCAATGTGCTTTGGATATTGGAAGAGAGAGCAGGTTTCCTGCTCTCTCTTCCAATATCCAAAGCAGTTTGCTATGGCAGGACGGGAGCCGCGAGGCACCCCGGGACACTGCAGGAGCCGGCCCTGGGGGTGGCGGTCCCCAGGGCCATCAAGGGCTCCAGGAGGGGGCGCGCGGCCCCCTCCCTTAAATTGCACAGCCCGGGGAGGTGGTGGTCCCCGGGGCTCTGGGAGTCCGTAATGGACCCTCACATTTTATAAGTGCCCCGGGGAGGTGGTGGTCCCCGGGCGTGTGGGGGCTGGAGCCCCCCACACCTTATTCAAATTAAAAAGAAGCCCCGGGGGTGGCGGTCCCCAGGGCTGCGGGAGGGCAGAAGAGCCCTCCCGCACTATTTTTGCAATAAAGCCCCGGGGGTGGCGGTCCTCGGGGCTTGGGGGCCCTTTGAGGCCCCCCACACATAAAATTAACCCCCACCATGCCCCCGGGACTTGGGCCACCCGGGGCAAAATACAATCGAAGCACGGGAGACCGCGCTTCGATTTTTTCCGGCAGGATTCGCGCACCCTGAGCGCATCCTGCCGATTTTTAAAAAATGTTTTTATTTTTTTTGCCCAGGGGTCCTTGTGGGACCCCTGAGCAAACCTAGGGGTCAGGGTGTTTCTACCCTGCCCCCTTTGTGCGCTTTGCGCACTTGTTTCTGTCCCTCGGTTCTACCGAGGGACAAAATGGCTGCCAACATTTCCTGAATCGGAATGTTGACAGCCAGCTGACAGCCAATTAACATGCAGCTCGTGATCGGGAGGGTACGCGGACCCTACTCGGCCATAGATATCACTATCTTTTTACTTTTGATTTTCACAGCAACTACTGAACGGATTTACACCATTTAACAAAAAGGGTTCTTTCTGAACCAAGAACTACCTCTTTGCCAAATTTGGTGTAATTCCGTTCAGCAGTTCGGGCTGTAGCCGTGTCTAAAGTTTCCTATGGAAAATTGCATGGGGAAAACGCGTTTTGGGACCCCCTTTTTCTCGGCCCCCGCTTGACGAATCCCCCGAGACTTTCAGGGTAGGAGCGGAACGGAGCGGGCCATAAAGTTTGAAAATTTTGCGAAGATACGTCAACCGGCAAGAGAGTTATTTCAAATAGAATGTCGCGGATTTCCTATGGATAATAGGTTGTAACTATAACTATCTACTGGCGACCGCCAGTAGATTATATATATATATATATATATATATATATATATATATATATATATATTTATTTAAAATTTGATTTGGGGTTATACTTACCTGGTAAGCTTTTACCATGCATATGCCTTTATTATGCATGCCTTACCAACGCAAATTTCATTGTAAAGACATGCGTGCTAAAGACTTGCATGCTAAACACTTGCGTGGTAGTGTCGTGTTCATTGTAATGACCGGGTTATAAAGCCATGCATGCTAATGACTTGCGTGGTTCCGCCATACACCCGTTCAGAAAGGAAAGGTTAGGTAGACATACTCTAGGTGTGTTGATAGTATGATGGGAGAAAACAGCAATTGTAAGAGGATTCAGGCCGAGAGGGCAAGTTGAGCAGTGTGGTTATGCCCCAAAACAGTGACATGGAACTGGAGACCCAGGTAAGATCAGAAAGCAGGAATAAGCAGATCAAAAGGTTCAATTGTAGCAGTTTTACTACCAACAAACAAACCGTGTAGCAACAGTCACTAAAGACCTAGGTAATAGGCACCATCAAATCAAAGCCACAGTCACCACATGAAAAAAATTATACCCTCCTGACTTTCGTCCCCAATCGGCTGTGGATTAAAGCATACTATGGGGGCCCAGGAACATAGACCGAATACTTCGGCCAGCAAGACACAATCAACATTAAAAACACCATGCACGCCCTAGCATCCACGCTGGCTGCTGCACAGGGCCATTGCCTTATAAAGAAGGTTGTATAGAGGTACAAGTGATTTTTTAATGCAGGTCTATTTTTTTCACTAATGTCTGGGAAAGAGCTGTCTGTGCCCCTGCTGACATCTGTGCAATGGCGTATGATATCTCACAATCTGGCTCCATCATTCTGCAGGGCTGAAGCATTCATGCACGATTTCGTTGTAGGCTGTCTGGTCATCGCACGCTGGGAGACAGATACCTCCATAGCTGATGTTTTAAAGCCATCCAAAAACCTCTCCAGGACATGAAGTTCATCACATTCTCTGAACTGACTTCCAGAAGTGACCACTATAATTGCTGGGTCTGGACCGTATGCCCCATTTCCTCAAGTGAAGCTTCAAAGCTAGGAAATGTTTCCAGTTGGCAATGGTGTCAGTGGAAAAATCAGTAGATAAGTAGATGTTGTTGGCTCCATAGAGGTAGGGGCTATTTGTCTTGGCTGCTATGAGGACTTGATTGGCCGCCCTGTTGGTATCTCATAAAGCACTCTATAAGCTGCAGTGGTCTCTGCTGTAGAGCCGAGTGACGGGTAGCACAGATAAGGGCATCACGAGATAATCCGCAATGCACATTGAACTTATGCAGGAGTTCATCAGTCCCCCATCGCTGCAGCAGTTGCACTCGCCGGGGAGTCCACTGCCACACTCAAAGCAAAATGAGCGAGGACCGAAATACTAGGAACACATCATGACGACATCAATGGAGTGAACCGGAGCCTCCGATTCTAGGAGTATGGTATATTCAGGGCCCTGGTGGGCAGCCAGTGTGGGGCTCTACGGGGGAACCACCACGCTGCTCCTTTGCAGACTGCGCCTCTTTTTTCAACCTCATTCAGGAAATATGATTAATTTCATTTTTAGTGTTGATGCAATTTTGTGTCCCACCACTTTATTCAAAGTTATCACTGCTAACTGCACTACACAAAACCCACAATCCTTCATCCTTATTATGCTATGTGAAAAAGATACATTCTATCACATTTAATTTAAAATATCCATCTGTCTCCATTGTTCGCAATCCCTCTGTTTTCACTACACTGTACCAGTAATATTGTTCACCATCTCTGTACCGTAGACAGAATCATTCCCTCCATTTTCTCTGTGCTATATAAAGAACAATACTGGTACACCATCACTGTTTTGTGAACGATGGACAGTAGCCGTATAATCCTCACTGTAGAAGGGCCAATATGTGGGTATACTCCGTATATCCAATCGCACAACTTGATAAAACGTATGTGTTGGAAAACGAGGCAGCATCTGTGAGGCCTGCACAAATAACAAGACTACATTTGTCCTTCACTGGGAACCAAACACCCAATTGTAGCGCCTGACTCTCAGAGGGTAGCGTTGCAGAGCAGTCTGAGGCTTTAGTCAAGGGAGGTGGTGTGGGCTAGTAATCGCCATGTGCAGGTGCGCAGAAATAACACTCAATAATTGATTGTCCAGTCTGTACTTTGCTTTATAAAAGTAAGAGTACATTTATTAAACACACACACTACTCAATACTATGCACCAATTTACAAATATACATAAGCTGTTGGAATTACTTTGTGACATTGCGTAACATCTCCACCCCTCACGCAGGGGGGGGGGTGGGGTCTCGTACCACCACTCCCATGCATGCACATCATCTTGCCCCCAATGCAGTTAGTTGAATATAACCTGGAGCGAGGGCCCTGCGCCTGGCACCATCCCAGTGGCGACCCACCCCATTCCCTCAACGCGCATTACAAATAGGTTCACCTGCCCTAGTGACACATAACCCTGACTGAGCATCTTATATTGACCATACAGTACGTCACATTTGTTGGACATTAGAATGCGTTGCAATTACAGCCCCTAAAGGCATCACAGATGAAATCACAGGGTTACGCATATACAGCCAGACACCCTAGCAGGCATGTCTGGCCACATAACCCCACTTTGCTTATGACAGCACCTTACATAGGTACTTCACATTACACATGTGACTTTCAGTCCGTCTAAAAAGAAATAACTGTTAGTAAATGCATTTCTGGTGCAATTACACCTCTTCACCTCCAGGGAATGTCCTTCTCCAGACATCCCAACTCTGCCCTTCACTCAGTGAGGCACTTCTCCACCCACCCTCAGCTGTAGAACAAAAGTTCCAGCCTAGAAGGTGTTTAACCCCTTGAACGCAATCGGAATTCCGCTCCTGTGCTGGACATTCCGATCGTGGGTGTGGTCGTGACGAGCTCAGCTCATCATGCGCACAGCGCGACCATGCAGCATGACGAGCTGAGCTCGGCACGAGCATCAAAGGGGTTAATGTTGGCTCAGCCCTTGAGGGGTTATCCTTTTCAAGTCCCCAGGACACCTAGGGTGGGACTTTTCTTCGTGCTGGGGGGGAGACTGCGCTTCTCCAGCAGCTCCCCATCACCTTTGTGCCTGTGTGGTGGTGACCCCGTTCTCCTGGGGCCACCACAAGCCAAGAAAATGCTGTTTTGCCCTGGCAGGCCGGTCCTGGCCTGCAAGGCATTATGGGAATCGCCGCATATTATAGTAGCGGCTCCCCCGCTGCTTCGGAGGGAGCCACGATTGCTCTGCGGCTTCGCCGCATTTCCAGCGTTTGGTGGGGGGCCCGGTCCCACCCGGACCCCCAGGTGAGTAAAACGGCTCGGGGAGCCCACCCCCGGCCGCTTATGCCATTTCTTGGGGGCCCGGTCCCACCCGGGCCCCTCCTTCCATTTCCGGGGTCCCAGTCCCACCCGGGACCCCCGCATGCTCCCTCGATGGAGGGCAGTCCGGGGAGCCCACCCCCGACTGCCGCCGCCGGCTCCCCACCTGGCCAGCACACTCGCGTGCTGCCGCGGGAGCCAGCAAGGCATTTCTGGTCCGCCTGCTTCAGCGGGTGGACGCGCAGATCTTCACCGGCTCCTCCGGCCCCCTCACCTTCCAACTCTCGGGGCCCGGGGATCGGATCCCGGGCCCCCGAACGTCTTCAGGGGGGCGCGATGGTGCTCCCCCTGCATCTCTCGGCAGCGGGGGCCAGGGTGGGCTCCTGGCACCCCACTTGGGTGTATCTTCATGGGGAGCGCGATGGCGCTCCCCGACTTTGCTTCGTGGCCCGGGGATGGGCTCCCGGGCCCCCTTGGGCACCTATTCGCGGAGGCGTGACGGCGCTCCCCGCCCCCCTCCTCGGCACACGTGGCCCGGAGTTGGGATCCCGGGCCCCTCCACACCTTCACGGGGAGCGCGCCAGCGCTCCCCGGCTTCTTGTTTGGCGGGGGCCAGGGTGGGCTCCTGGCACCCCGCGGCCAGCTCTTCACGGGGAGCACGACGGTGCTCCCCGACTTGGCTTCGTGTTGGGGGCAGCCCCTGGGACCTGATCCACCCTGGGGGCACATGCAAGACCGGCGGCGGAGCCCCACGTGCTTCGTCGTCGGTCTTCTTGTAGGTCAAAGGTCGCTCACCTTCTGGGGGGCATATCTTGGCCCCCTGGAGTCCGATTCTCTTCATTTTCGTCTCCTCTCGCTCCTCTTGACCAGCCCCCGCCACTGGGAACACTCTCCTTCGCCCTTGGGGTCTCTGAGAGGGGGGATTCAGCAGGGAGCTGTCTTCACTGGCTCCCTGCGCCAGCCTTTTGCCTGCTTTCCTCCTGGGCCTCTCTTCTCCCTGCGCAGAGGCCCCTGCTTCTGCGCACCGGTCCTGGGCTCTTCTTCTGGTGCTGTGAGGGCCCTGGGGGGCAGTCAGGGGGTTTCTCCTTCCAACTGCCCATTGCACCAGGCTCCAGCACCTTCAGCCTCCGCAGACCACACCCCAGAGAGAGCTTCTCTTCCTGTGCAAGCACTTTTTAAAAGTTGAGTAGGGGGCTGGCAGGAAGTCTCTGTTGGTCCTATCTAACAGCGACACATCACTTCCCTGGCCCTGCTCCCTCCTTCTTGTCCAGCCTCTGGGCTGGTTCAAAATGGCGTCATCCAGGGTCTCTGGCCACATGGTCTCTGAAACACGAGCCCTTCCCTCCTTGGTGCAGCCTGGTGCCTGGCACCAGTGATAGCTGCTGATGGATGGGCCTGTAGCCCCACCTATCTTCTTCTTCGTGGAGAGGAGGCCTTAGCTTGTGGAAAAAAAGGTTATCAATACATCCAGCTGAGGTCAGCCCTCAGCCTGGCCCTGGTTATGACTGACTCAGAGAAATGTGACATTTCTGGTTGACCCAAAAGCAGTACAAATATGACGTTGGACTCTGCAGAATACTTCTTCTCACACCCGTTACAGTGGACTTTAGTGCGTGTCTGGAATCTGTAGGCTTTAGGAAAGTGACACTAGCCCATGGGCTCCACTTCCCCATAGGGGAATAATGAAGTGAAAAACACAGTCAAACACACTGACTTTCCCTGGCATGTTTCTTCCCAGTGTATAAAGCCTATTCCATGTCACCACACAATTCTGCATAAGCCCTGCCACACCATTCACTTTGTAGCTGCTCCTGGACTGCGCACGCCAGGAATCTCCCCTGCGCAGCCCCTACACATGTGCACACGCATGTACACAGGTGTCTGCATGTAACCAGCCCGGTGCCCCATACTCCAGCTGCTGCGCAGCGGCCTAGTCAAGCCAGGGGGACACCAGTAAAATCCACATGCAGTCTCTTTCATTATGAGTTCACTGTGGATGAGTCCCAATTTATGAGGCTCTCCCACAGTAAAAGCTCAACACATAGGTGCTCAAAAAGCGAAAAATCCGGGCGGCACATAGTGTCAGAACCACCTTCTAACACACGCCGCGCCCAGCTGATTCCTACAGGGAAGAAGTAGCCACTTCTACATGGGTATTCTTCCCGTAGTCAGCGATAACTAGTTATAAGGGGTTCTGACCAGACCCCCTTACTCACCAGTTATCCGCTCAGACCACCTACTCCTCCCATCCATGAAATCTCCACCCATGACAGGGATCCCAGACTACCCTAAGAACCCTCCGGGCTCTAGGTTAGATACCTCTAGGTCACTCATGGTCTACATGGACTTGGCCTCACTAGGCCCACCTTTGCCCTTGGGCATGCAACACTATGCCTACCCCTTCTCTGGACAAGGGTCCAATGCCTCAGCACCGATGCGGTCTTCTGGGATAGGTCTACATCCCATCCCCTGGGTCACTAGCTGGTCTCCCTTCTGGAGTTTGGTCCAACCAGTACCCTCTCTCCGTTTGGTCCTTGCACCCCAAAGATGCAACCTCTCTGGACCCTCACCCTCAGCCTGCCGCTGAGGTCATTCTGCTGCCACCACCCTTTCGGGATGACTGGCTTCCCTAAAGAAAGCACAGCCACTTGTGCTTCCCCACACAGAAAAGCACCCTTTGGCCACTGGCCTGGCTCCCTGATAGGACCTCAGACCGGCCTCACCACCACACTGGCAGTGCCAGGGAGGAACACTGAGGGTGCCTCGTCAGACATCCTACAGCTCATTCCCCCCCGTCAGTAGCTCCACACGGAAACTACCCCGGGAACCTAGACCCCTTCTTTGTTCTCCACTGCGAGAACAGGGCCTATGCACCCTTCCCTCCGAGAGGCGCGCTCTCCTCCCGGAGTACCCTTAGAGAGCCTGTGGGCCCCAAGTTAGCTAGACCCAGGCCCACCTCTCATGGCTCTCCCCGGTCTCCCAGCAGCGCCTTGGGAGACCGCCCAGGGACCTACATGGTCCCTGGATGGCCTGCACCACCCCTTATGAAGAGCAGGGTCCCTTCCCTAAGATAGGCCCCACCTGCCTTCAGGGTAATACTACCACACCAAGCCAGGGACCCTAAAGATCCCGGCTAGGCCTGCACCACCCCTTTGCGAAACACAGGGTCCCGTCACTTAAGATAGGCCCCACCTGTGTTCAGGGTGGTACTACCTTGCAGAAGTCCACCTCCTGCATTGAGCTGGGGAACACCCTCATGCTTCGGTCCTGGGATACAAGTCCCCTAGGACCTACCTGACTGGTCACCTGGCCAGGCATCGCCCCAGCCACCACCTCAGGCTCACCACACAAGCTCCAGGGTGACATCCTAGCTCGAGCACTACCCCACCTTTGGGGCCACCCATCACCATGGGCCACCCCGGGGTAACCACTCACTGGACCCTGAAACCTCAGGGTCCACCCCTAACCCCTCACCTGGAAAGCAGGGAGTACATCACCCCCACTCAGATCTCCACTGGGTCAGTTACCTCGCCCACCTAGTGTACCTAGGGGCTACCACTACACACCATCACTCAAGAACTACCCTCCTTTGGGGCCAAGCACTACCAGGGGCCACCCCTGGGTCGCTCACCTCCCCACCAGTTAACCTGGGGGCCTGCCGGACACCCAACTCTACCACACCCTCCTCCCACCATGGGAAAAGTTCCTGGGGGTCCCCCACCATGGGAACCCCTGGGGCGTTACTACCCGGGGTAAAGAAACCTCCTGCCCCACCCTTCCAGTGGTTTTGGCCTGCGCCAATGGCAAGTAAACTTTCAGCAGGGGAAGGATACCTGGGGCCCCTTCTGTGGAAACCCTCCCTGCCCTTAAAAAGTGCTGGAATCTCCCAGGACCCCCTCTCTCTCCTGTCCCCCACAAAGGTCAATTCACCCCTACACCCCCACCTGTGATGTAGGTATAAGTTGCTGTCCCTATCTCTTGAGGAGACACCCTCCTCATGCAGGTGTAGTGCGTGTAGTGTTAGGGTTCAAAGGTGTACAATATGGCTTAGAACATTTGTATGCAATCATTTCCTGGAAAGCACCATCCCGCTAGCACATGATAATCAACATAGCGCGGTCATATCAATACAGTTCACATTTAAACCATAATCTCTTCACATGACACATATGTGCGCGGGGCTTTCCTTTCCCATACTTTTAGTTCACCTAACCAAAACTTTGAACCCTTCTCAGAGCCTTGCGCTCTTCCATTTGCTCATTGCTGCATAGGTAATGTGTGGCAAAACTGGACTTATCAAATGCTATAAATGCGCACCAGAATGGGATACTATGTTTCCCGCCGCTAGACACCAATGTTGGAAAACGAGGCAGCATCTGTGAGGCCTGCACAAATAACATGACTACATTTGTCCTTCACTGGGAACCAAACAAGCAATTGTAGCGCCTGACTCTCAGAGGGTAGCGTTGCAGAGCAGTCTGAGGCTTTAGTCAAGGGAGGTGGTGTGGGCTAGTAATCGCCATGTGCAGGTGCGCAGAAATAACACTCAATAATTGATTGTCCAGTCTGTACTTTGCTTTATAAAAGTAAGAGTACATTTATTAAACACACACACTACTCAATACTATGCACCAATTTACAAATATACATAAGCTGTTGGAATTACTTTGTGACATTGCGTAACATCTCCACCCCTCCCGCAGGGGGGGTGGGGTCTAATACCACCACTCCCATGCATGCACATCATCTTGCCCCCAATGCAGTTAGTTGAACATAACCTGGAGCGAGGGCCCTGCGCACTGGCACCATCCCAGTTGCGACCCACCCCATTCCCTCAACGCGCATTACAAATAGGTTCACCTGCCCTAGTGACACATAACCCTGACTGAGCATCTTATATTGACCATACAGTATGCACCCCTACATATTCAGGGCTAACAGTCTGGGTTGTTCCTCACTTAAGCGCAGCAGCAAGACTTCATGTTTAAGCATTACCTTAGAATGACAGTACTCATCACATTTGTTGGACATTAGAATGCGTTGCAATTACAGCCCCTAAAGGCATCACAGATTAAATCACAGGATTACGCATATACAGCCAGACACCCTAGCAGGCATGTCTGGCCACATAACCCCACTTTGCTTATCACAGCACCTTACATAGGTACTTCACATTACACATGTGACTTTCAGTCCCTCTAAAAAGAAATAACCGTTAGTAAAGGCATTTCTGGTGCAATTACACCTCTTCACCTCCAGGGGATGCTCTTCTCCAGACATACCAACTCTGCCCCTCACTCAGTGAGAAACTTCTCCACCCACCCTCAGCTGTAGAACAAAAGTTCCAGCCTAAAAGGTGTTTAATGCTGGCTGAGCCCTTGAGAGGTTATCCTTTTCAAGTCCCCAGGACACCTAGGGTGGGACTTTTCTTCGTGCTGGGGGGGAGACTGCGCTTCTCCAGCAGCTACCCCAGCACCTTTGCACCTGTGTGGTGGTGACCCCGTTCTCCTGGGGCCACCACAAGCCAAGAAAACGCTGTTTTGCCCTGGCAGGCCGGTCCTGGCCTGCAAGGCATTATGGGAATCGCTGCATATTATAGTAGTGGCGCCCCCGCTGCTTCGGAGGGAGCCGCGATTGCTCTGCGGCTTTGCCGCATTTCCAGCGTTTGGTGGGGGGCCCGGTCCCACCCGGACCCCCAGGTGAGTAAAACGGCTCGGGGAGCCCACCCCCGGCCGCTTATGCCATTTCTTGGGGGCCCGGTCCCACCCGGGCCCCTCCTTTCATTTCTGGGGTCCCGGTCCCACCCGGGACCCCCGCATGCTCCCTCGATGGAGGGCAGCTCGGGGAGCCCACCCCCGGCTGCCCCCGCCGGCTCCCCGCCCTGCCAGCACACTCGCGTGCTGTCGCAGGAGCCGGCAAGGCATTTCTGGTCCGCCCGCTTCAGCGGGTGAACGCGCAGATCTTCGCCGGCTCCTCTGGCCCCCTCACCTTCCAGCTCTCGGGGCCCGGGGATCGGATCCCGGGCCCCCGAACATCTTCAGGGGGCGCGACGGCGCTCCCCCTGCATCTCTCGGCGGCGGGGGCCAAGGTGGGCTCCTGGCACCCCACTTGGGTGTATCTTCACGGGGAGCGCGATGGCGCTCCCCGACTTTGCTTCGGGGCCTGGGGATGGGCTCCCGGGCCCCATGGGGCACCTTTTCGTGGGGGCGCGACGGCGCTCCCCGCCCCCCTCCTCGGCACACGGGGCCCGGAGTTGGGATCCCGGGCCCCTCCCCCTCCACACCTTCACGGGGAGCGCGCCGGCGCTCCCCGGCTTCTTGTTCGGCGGGGGCCAGGGTGGGCTCCTGGCACCCCGCGGCCAGTTCTTCACGGGGAGCACGACGGTGCTCCCCGACTTGGCTTCGTGTTGGGGGCAGCCCCCGGGACCTGATCCACCCCGGGGGCACATGCAAGACCGGCGGCGGAGCCCCACGTGCTTCGTCGTCGGTCTTCTTGTAGGTCAAAGTTCGCTCACCTTCTGGGGGGCATATCTCGGCCCCCTGGAGTCCGATTCTCTTCATTTTTGTCTCCTCTCGCTCCTCTTGACCAGCCCCCGCCACTGGGAACACTCTCCTTTGCCCTCGGGGTCTCTGAGAGGGGGGATTCGGCAGGGAGCTGTCTTCACTGGCTCCCTGCGCCAGCCTTTCGCCTGCTCTCCTCCTGGGCCTCTCTTCTCCCTGCGCAGAGGCCCCTGCTTCTGCGCACCGGTCCTGGGCTCTTCTTCTGGTGCTGTGAGGGCCCTGGGGGGCAGTCAGGGGGTTTCTCCTTCCAACTGCCCATTGCAGCAGGCTCCAGCACCTTCAGCCTCCGCAGACCACACCCCAGAGAGAGCTTCTCTTCCTGTGCAAGCACTTTTTAAAAGTTGAGTAGGGGGCTGGCAGGAAGTCTCTGTTGGTCCTATCAAACAGCATCACATCACTTCCCTTCCCCTGCTCCCTCCTTCTTGTCCAGCCTCTGGGATGGTTCAAAATGGCGTCGTCCAGGGTCTCTGGCCACATGGTCTCTGAAACACGAGCCCTTCCCTCCTTGGTGCAGCCTGGTACCTGGCACCAGTGATAGCTGCTGATGGATGGGCCTGTAGCCCCACCTATCTTCTTCTTCGTGGAGAGGAGGCCTTAGCTTGTGGAAAAAAAAGGTTATCAATACATCCAGCTGAGGTCAGCCCTCAGCCTGGCCCTGGTTATGACTGACTCAGAGAAATGTGACATTTCTGGTTGACCCAAAAGCAGTACAAATATGACGTTGGACTCTGCAGAATACTTCTTCTCACACCCGGTACAGTGGACTTTAGTGCGTGTCTGGAATCTGTAGGCTTTAGGAAAGTGACACTAGCCCATGGGCTCCACTTCCCCATAGGGGAATAATGAAGTGAAAAACACAGTCAAACACACTGACTTTCCGTGGCATGTTTCTTCCCAGTGTATAAAGCCTATTCCATGTCACCACCCAATTCTGCATAAGCCCTGCCACACCATTCACTTTGTAGCTGCTCCTGGACTGCGCACGCCAGGAATCTCCCCTGTGCACACGCATGTACACAGTGTCTGCATGTAACCAGCCCGGTGCCCCGTACTCCAGCTGCTGCGCAGCGGCCTAGTCAAGCCAGGGGGACACCAGTAAAATCCACATGCAGTCTCTTTCATTATGAGTTCACTGTGGATGAGTCCCAATTTATGAGGCTCTCCCACAGTAAAAGCTCAACACATAGGTGCTCAAAAAGCGAAAAATCCGGGCGGCCCATAGTGTCAGAACAACCTTCTAACAGTATGGCTCCAAGTCATTTGATTATTGTTTGACAAGCTCTACCGTGTTCACGAATCTTAGATTGCGGTACTCTTTCGGGTTTAATTAATTCACTAGAAGTGATGTAATTGCAGGCAACGACTAGTTTGTTAAAATTTGTTGACGTTATCTCAAAAGAGAAAACAGAACTATCCTGTGGTCCAAGAAGAAAGGAAGGGTGAATTTAGGGGAATAGTCTCTAAACTATTTAATAAACGCAATTTGCAAATAGCTTTTTGAATTTGACCCAGTGAGATTTATTGCAGCGACTGTAATGTCTCTAAGTGGATGGCCTGCATTTCAAGGCAGACAGGTGGAGGGGGAATACAGAAAACAGGCTGCATATTACAGTTCTACTCATATACAGAAAATGTTATGGGAGCTTGAGATCAAAGTAACATCAATACTAGTATATTATTACAGCACCAAAACTGGAGGTCTAAAGATAATTTAATCCTTCAGGGTGTGACTCCATGCTCTGTCTCTCACCTCGGCAACATATTCTTAGGGTTTGTTTACACTGCAGAGTTCCCTCGATTGTTCCTCTTTGAAACATGAAGCTATTTATAAAACGAGTGCGTTTATCGCACTTTAAGTTGGTCTTCCTGGGACTCCACAATCTATCTGCTTTCAACATCTCCATTTGGTTTGCGGTTCTTGCAGCGTTAAGTGCATAATTCAGAACCACCGTCTATGCCCTCTGCTCTTCTGTGGGTTGGTGTTGTATGGTTCAACAATCGCGCCGCCTTTGCAAAGACAATCTGTCCTACTCTAGATGATTTATCTGCCTAATACTTTTTCATATAGAGCTGTGCTGCGATAGATAGGAAAATAGTGTGCTGTGATGGGTGTTCTAAAGCAATCCAGCAACACTCCTGCTCTTATAAGTACCACCATGCATTAATTGCTTGGAAATAGCTAGGAAAATCACAACTGAATAACAATGCACCTTAAACCACACCTTGTTTCATAAGCCAACATTGTACAAATTATTTCAGTGAAGAGGCTCGTCTACCTAGATAAGGTTTAATTTTCGTAATCATTAAAATAGCTTATTTCCGAAATGTATTATTTTCGTGAAAAACGCAGTACAATAGAAAAAAAATCTGTGAACATACAACATATTACAACCCAATACACAAGTCACTTATTTTTATGATAGTTCGAAAAGGAAAAAGATAATTACCAATAATTAAAATACAATTCATTCTTTCAATATAAACCTGGTCAGAACAACCCTTCTGTTTAGAGATAGTTCAGCATAATATATGCGACTAAAGTGCTAGTGTGCATTCTGATTAGAACTGCACAAAATTAAATTAGTAGTGCATTATTTAAACCATTACAAATTATCAATAAATTCTTGAGATCCAATTGCCTTTAAAATGAACATGACACGGGAGAAATAATACAGCTTAAAACATTGTCCTCTCAATATCGCATTTGAAGGAATTGGGACATTTAAAAGTTCAGTTCCCTACTGGTTCCGCAGGAGTCCTACTGCAAATATGTAACGGTTCAGGCAAAAAACTATGGGGCATATTTACAAGCCCCTTGCGCCACTTTTGCGCCGCCGTTGCGTCACGCATTTGACGCTGCGGCGACGCAAACCATGCGCCGCGTTGCACTATATTTACAACGTGACGCATCTAGGGAGATGCGTCACGTAGTAAACCCCTGCGCCACATGAAACCTGCGTCAGGTTTCATGTGGGCGTACCGGCGCAGGGGGGGGCGTTCCGGCGCAGGAACGCCTCGGAAAAGTGACGTAGTGAAATCTACAAGATTTCATGCAGTCACTTTTTCCGACGCTGGTGCGTCAAATCCTTACGCCTGCTTCAAGCAGGCGTAAGGATTGACGCACCATGTTAGGGATAGGGAAGGTTGGAACAGTGCTGGAGATGCGTCGCGCTTGCGACACGACTTCAGCACTGCGCCAACCTTCCGCCCGGCAGATGCGTCACGCATCTGCTTATCCTTGCGCCACGATGCGCCGCATTGTAAATGCGGCGCATCGGACGTGGCGCAAGGGTAAACTTGCGTGACGCATTTTCCCCTGCGCATCCCTGCTGATATGCAGGGATGCGCCAGGGAACGTAAATATGCCCCGATATGCATAGGTGACTCACTTTTCAAGACCCTCAGGGTTTACAGGTATTGCCTAAACTCAAAATTAAGACAAAGTGGTCCTAACTATTTTTTCCTTGGCTTCACATATGTTGGGCAGAAGAACAATACATGTGCCACCTTTTCCTTGGCATAGGAGTGGCACAAAGTTAACTGCAATCTTTTCCCATTGCCACTTTTCCATTTTGATGTAAAAGATCTGATTTCTAAGCTATCATGACAAAATGTTATGCAAAGTGTCTTAGCTAACTGAGGTTGTATTACATCCAAAAGTATTTAAAAATGTGGTGTGGGTTTAACATCCAAAAGTTGAGCAGACAATCTCCCCATCCTAGAGTTTTGATGAAATCTAGCTGTGACATGCTCCCAAGAGATCGATTTCAATTGCTGCTTTGTAGCCATTGTCGGAGAGCGGGGATCAGTCCAAAAGTCATAGGCTTAACGTGGCGAACCAGGTTTCGACATGCCGAAACCATGGAAAGGTGATTGTGTAATCGATCTCCAGCAGCTCCCTGTTGCCCTCCCTGTATGAAGCTAGGTGCTGTACTGTCCAAATCCTCACCCAATATAATAAGGGTCTTAGAGCTGCCACATGCTCTAACCTTTTAAGGTCTGTATCATGGAATAGAGGAATAATCGGGGTAATTTTAGGGAGTTGTAATAGAGACCTAATGAAGGTATTCTCACCGAAAATCAACAGTTCAACATTATCTATGCGTCCCATTTGGCACCATATAAAGCATCTGCGTGTATGTTTGCCTTATATACTTCGAAGGTGGGGAAATGGCTCTAGAGATCGTAGAATGGTGCTTCTTAGATACTGCTGTAGCACCAAGTTGAAAAATGGCTTTACATTTTTGAATGTGTGGGATTCATGACATCTTTCTAGCAAGCATTATGCCCAGGTACTCAAATTTAGATACATGTTCCAGCCTTTTCTGTCCCAGGCATATATTCCCTCTGAAGGATTTATGGGGTCTAATTCCCATATATATTTATAAATTTGGTCTTAGATACGTTGATCTCTAAGGTCTTCTTTTTGCAATATATCTTAACGTTGTCCAATAACAGATGCAGTTTCATCGGGGTTCATGACAAAAGACTATCATCTGTGAATAGAAGGGCAGGAACAGGAGCCCCTGATAGCTTTGAGGAGTCATTATTACATTCTAGAAGGATCTTAATAACATCATTCACATAAAGTGAAAGAGTATAGCACCTGTTTTGGGCTTTTAAAAATGCTGAAGAACTTCCTCCCCCTGCTCTCGGTCCCCCTCAGAAAGACGGTAGTTCAGGCCCTGATTGCATCAAGGCTGGACTACGCAAATGTTCTATATTTAGGCTTACCGGAATGTCTTCTAGGTCACCTGCAGGTGATTCAGAATGCGGCGGCCAGAGCTATTCTGATGGTAGGACCCAGGGCTCATATGACCCCCCACTTAAAATCTCTGCATTGGCTTCCGGTGAGTAAGAGGGTCCAGTTTAAGGCTCTTACCTTGGCCTTTAAGGCCCTACACAACTCAGGGGCCCATTATATTAGGAAAAGGATCCTCAACGGACATTGAGGTCCTCGATGCAGTACCTGGTGACCATTCCTAGGTTCTCCTGCTCTCGCATGGGCAACCGCTCTTTTCAAGTGGTGGCATCCCGCTTGTGGAACGGTCTGCCAATTTCTCTTAGACAAACATCTGACCTAGGTGTGTTCAGGAGGAAATTAAAAACTTGGCTATTTCAACAGTAGTACTAGCTAGTAGCTGTGAGTTCACTCTGCCTGTTTTAGTGGTCGTTAGCGCCAGGACACTCTGTGGAGTAGCTGTGCGCTTTACAAATACCCAATTACAATTACAATTACAATTATGGGTGCATACACACAGCCTTGTCTAACTCCCCTTTGTATCGGGATACGATTAATGAGTTCACCCTGGGGTCCCCAACATACTTGGGCTTAATTCTAATGGTGCAGGCTTATCATTTGGATAAGGAGATCTTTAGGGACTCCTAGTGACCTGAGGAATTCCCAGAAAAAATACCTTGGGACTAGATCAAATGCTGCCCTCAAATTGACAAATGCTATATAGGTGTTCTTCCCTCATTTTTATGTACTTCCAAATTATAATGATGAGCCTGAACACCTGGGCTAATGTACTTACCTTCAACCTAAAGCCTGCTTGATATGATTAGAAGACCTTCATGTCCTCGATCCAGTCTTTGAGCTTGTTCAAAATCTGCCTAGCATAAACCTTTTGTAGACTATCCTAGAGACCAATAGGTCTATAATTACCAGGGCCATGTCGACCATTTTTTTTGAAAATGTGAATATTCTCTGCTCCTTTTCATGTATCGGGAACTGGGGTTCCCAAAGCTATTGAATTGCACAGCAGATTAACGTATGGAGATCATATTTGGAGTCTGTGCCACAAAAGGTCCCCTGGGATCTTGTCGAGACCCAGTGCCTTGCCAGGTTTAAAAGTATCTATAGCCAACTTGATCTCTTCCGAAGAAAAGTATGGATGGTTTTCCGTGTCACTAAATAAATTGCTACTAACAGAGTTGTGGGCGATTACAGCTATTGAATTATCATTGTCCTTACTATATGAATAAAGATTGGAAAAATGATTAACCCACTCACTTGGATTTAAAAAATGATCGGTCTGTGTGTGAGATCCCTTACTTCCATGGGCTATGATTTTCCAAAATTTCGTGGAACCACCTATCTTGGCTGCCTCAAACAAGTCTGTTCAGTTATTATCGTCACACTTTTGCTTTTCAGATATCAGAGCTCTCGTATATTGCGCCCTGGTATACAGACATCAGACGGAAATTTAGATTGTAAGCCCCTCACTAATGCCTTTTTAGATGACCAGCAAGCCTCCGAGTACCAGGGATTTCTCAAGTTGTTGCTTACTGATGGATCTAAACTCTTAGAAGGTGCCTTAACTAGATGTGGCTTTAAGTTTGCAAGTATTATGAATATCTGCGTTAAGGATATCACATAATGGAAGGCCAACAAACGGAGTCAAGACATTAGGATATACACTTTAAATCTCTGCTAAAGCAGCTGTGTTAGCTGGTATCTTTGACCACTTAATAGATCTGTAGTCATTTCCAACAATTGGTGTTATGAGAAAACCAGTAGGGCAACCCAACTCCTCAAGCAAAGAAAATCGTTAGGCGCATTGGAAGATGGTTACTATTGGTCCACGAAACTATCCTAAATTCTATCATTTTGTCCCACAAAGAGACATTTATCAAAATGTCATGAATTTTAGACCTGGAATTTCCTCTCTTAAATGTATGAGAACCTAACTTATCAGATTTAGACCTACCATTGCAGGCCTGCAGGCCATGTGCTACTGTCAAAAGGGCCATCTGTAAGGCAGCCACAGTACAAGGTATGTGGAAAGTGGTATACATCACATTTCATCCCCCTCCTCCATTATCAGATCGAACCCACAGAGAGGATCATACGTGGTATAAATATGCCCTCCTATAATGAACAATTCTCTAGAGTTTGTGGTGCTCAAGAAATTTTTCAGTAGCCCTAGAGTATGAGTTTCCAAATTTTTCAGCCTTGGCCTGATATAGATGTTGAATAAATTCACTGTCAACCCTTTATGTGTAGTAATTCTAAGTCCGAGGATATCAGAGGAGTCTAACTTTAGGGTATCAATACAAACATTTTGAGATATTTTTAACCAAATAACTAATCCCCTAGACGGTCTGCCACTAGGCGAATGTACAGCACTTACATAGTATGTTTTATATCCTAGTCTATTGGGTGGATGGATTAATTAAGTTTCCCATAACATACAAATGTGAAACTGGTCGACATATTTCTGCAAGTCGGGGTTAATGGTCTTTTTGCCTTAGGCCCGCAATATTCCATGAGAGCACATGTAAGGACCAAGTGGAAGGTTTGTCATCATGTTTAAGAAAGAAAGTAGGATTGCTTGGATCAGTAGATTTAATTAAAATGCCTTTGCTAAAATCTTGGATCACCTCTCTCTATGCCACAGGAGGAGTGGGGCAGGGAATTGGTGCAAGTACTTGCAGACAGTCCATGCATTGGGGCTCTATCGGCTGGAAGGAGTTCCCTAAAGGAAAGAGTCAATCTACACTTGTCAAATTGGCTGATGCACAATCTGCATTTAAAGAAGGAACTAAGCTACTGGCAAATTCCGAGGCTTTCTGGTGGAGCAAATAATTGTTAACGTGTAGGGAGCAAGACTTCTGACCTCCGGTCTGAGGTCTGCTCTTCTCCCCAGCAGCTCCGCTGTGCCGTGCCTCGCCGCCTCGCTGCTGACCTCCACCTGCCTGGTGTTTGAGGCCACTGCAGGTCCGCTCCTCGCTGTGCCCGCTCCTGCCGGCCAGCTCGCTCCAGCCTCTACAGTGCCCCTCACTGTATCCTGCGCCATGACTCTGCCTCTGGCAGCACTGTAAGTGTACTGCCCGTCTTTTTGTTTTGTTTTGCTGTGCATTGTGCAATTCTGTTTTAGGTACATGTGCCTAGTGCCTAGTTGTCTGTGCTGACCCTACTCTCTCCCCACCGCTCCTGCGGCCCCTCCTCCCCACGCCAAAGGCGAGCCCGTCTGTGCCCGTCCGCGACCCGACCGTGGCCAGCGCCAGGAACCCTGGATCTCCGACCATCCACCGCTACGACGCAGCCACCCTCCTCGCACTCAAACCCGGAAGAGACAACAACTGCCAGCTGTCCACGCCAAACGCGACCCACAACCAGTTCTCCTGCCGCCACTGCCGCCAGACCATCACCACCGCTCCAGCCGCCAACACCCCCGATGCCCTAAGATGCATCCTCCTCAACGTGCGCTCCATGCACCGACACGGCATGGAAATCTGGAACCTCCTGGACTCGCTCTCACCCGATGTTGCCTTCTTCACGGAAACCTGGACCAACGCCTCCTCGGCCCCTGACATCGCCATCGCCATCCCAGATGGGTACAAGATCCAGAGGAAGGACCGCCCCAACCACTTGGGATGAGGCATCGCCATCGTGCACAAAAACTCCCTCCGCCTCACCACCTCCAGCGAAAACCTCCCCGCCACCGAGCACCTGCACTTCCAGGTCCAGACCAGCCCTAACTCCACACTCCGTGGCACCCTCACCTAAAGACCCCCCAGGCCCCCGAGCACTCTTCGCCGACACCATCACCGACCTCATCGCACCCCACGCCATCGCCGCCACGGACTACATACTCATCGAAGACCTGAACTTCCACCTCGAAAACCTCAGTGACCCCAATTCCGCCGCCCTCCATGACAACCTCGCCAACATCGGACTGAAACAACTTGTCACCACACTGACCCACAAGGCAGGACACACTCTCGACCCCATCTTCGCTGGAGGTAACAGCGTTCACTTCAACCACACCACGCAGCCCTCCTGGACCGACCACCACTGCGTACACTTCCTCGCCAACAAACTCAAGCCACCCGAACCTGACCCGCGCCCTTCACGTGGGAACTGGAGCAGAGTCACCGAGGAACAACTCAACTCCACCCTCAATGACAACACCCCCTCTGCTGTAACTGCCGCCAACCTCGCAGCCATGGAATTCCACACTTGGATCGCCAACTGCGCAGACAAGCTCGCCCCGCAGGGCAACCCCAACAAGCAATGCCCCAGGAAAGCCGCCTGGTTCACCACCGATCTCCAAGAAGCCAGACGTACCTGCAGACACCTGGAGAAGAACTGGAGAAACAGCAAGACACCCGAAAACTACACCACCTACAAGGACGCCATGAAGGAATACCATCAACGCATCAGAAACACCAAAAGGACCTTCATCCACAACAGAATCCTCGCCAACTCCAGCAACTCCAAGGACCTTTTCAGCATCATCCAGGAATTCACCAAGCCCTGCAGCGAAGCCACAGACATCACCCCCTCCCAGGACCTCTGTGACAAACTCGGATCCTACTTCCACCTGAAGATAAAGAACCTCTACAACAACTTCAATGACCACACGCCCGACCCCGCAGTCAGCCTGCCCTGCGGCAACGCCATCCAGACCACCATCTCTACCTGGACACCGATCACGACCAAGGAGACCGCCATGACCATGAAAGGCATCCACTCCGGGGCCCCACAGATCCCTGCCCGCCCCACATATACCACAGAGCCACCACCACCATCGCACCCTTGTTTCAATGCACCATCAAGACCGGCTCCTTCCCCGACGACTAGAAACGGGCAGAAGTCAGGCCCCTGCTCAAGAAGCCCTCAGCAGACCCGGCAGACCTCAAGAACTACCGGCCCATCTCGCTCCTTCCTTTTGCAGCAAAAGTTGCAGAGAAGAGAGAGTCAACGCAGAACTGACAAGGTTCATCGAAGACAACACCATCCTCGACCTCAACCCTTCTCAATCCGGTGTCCGGATCAACCACAGCCCGAGACCGCCCTACTCACGGCTACCGACGACATCCGCACCCTCCTCGACCAAGGCCACACCGCAGCCCTGATTCTACTCGACCTAGCAGCTTTCGACACCGTCTCCCACCGCACACTCGCAGCCAGCCTACACGACACCGGCATAAAAGGCACCGCCTTCGACTGGATCAGATCGTTCCTCACCGACAGGAGCCAAAGGATCAGACTGCCGCCCTTCCTCTCCAAACCCATGGAAATCAACTGTGGAGTCCCACTGGGATCATCACTCAGTCCAACCCTCTTCAACATCTACATGGCTCCCCTCACCGCCATCATCCAACAACATGGCCTCAGCATAGTCTCCTACGCAGACGACACCCAGCTCATCCTCTCCCTCTCCAAGGACCCCACCACCACCAGACTCAACTTCCAGGAAGGAATGCAGGACGTCGCAGCCTGGATAAGCAACAGCTGCCTAAAACTCAACTCGGAGAAGACAGAGGTCCTCATCCTCGGAACCACCCCTTCGGCATGGAACAACACCTGGTGGCCCACCCCCATCGGCAGCCCCCCGACCCACATGGACCACGCCAATAACCTCGGCATCATAGTCAACGCCTCCCTCTCCATGAATCGTCAGGTCAACGCCGTCACCTCCAGCTGTTGTAACATCCACCGCGTCCTCCAAAAAACCTTGAAATGTTTCCCCCCCGAGGCAAGGAAGACAGTCACCCACGCACTCATTACCAGCAGGCTGGACTACAGAAACGCCCTCTACGCCGGCATCAACAAGTCTCTACTCCGCAAGCTCCAGACAATACAGAACACCGCCGCCAGACTCGTCCTCGGGGTCCCTCAACATGAACACATCAGCCAACACCTACGCAGGCTCCACAGGCTCCTCGTTGAGAAAAGAGTCACCTTCAAGATACTCACCTATGCCTACAAATGCCTACACAACACACCGGACCCCAATACCCCAACGACAGAATCACCCTCCACGTACCCAAACGAAACATCCGCTCCACCAACCACCTTCTCGCCGAAACCCCGGCCATCCGCAGAGCCAGAGCAGGGGGAAGATCCTTCTCCTACATCACGGCCAAGACCTGGAACGAGCTCCCCACCAACATCAGACGTGCCCCCTCCCAGAACACCTTCAGGAAGGCTCTGAAGACCTGGCTCTTTGACTGAAACGGAACTGCTGACCCCCCCCGCACCTTGAGACCCTCACGGGTGAGTAGTGCGATTATAATTCCCCTGATTGATTGATTGATAGGGAAAAGTTGAAGTTGATGTTAATAATAGTTTAACCAAATGCTATTGATCACAATATAAGGGGGATGAAGGTGCAGTTAATGTGAACCGTATTGGAGAGCGTTTTAATGGAGCAAACCTTATCTCCATGGAATTCAGTCCTTCTACCAACTCTTGGCTTCTCAGAAAGAGTCTAACAATATCATATTCTTCAGAGTCTCTTGACATCTGTTCGGCCTTTACTATATCAGAATGAACAATCGACAAACATTGTCGTCCATGCCTGATCCAGTGTATGATTTTGTTACCAAGGATTCACCATCCTCCCATGAGTTTCAACTTAGTTTAGGACTATTTGTCATATACTCTAGACTTTCATTATGTTTATAAATGCTTTTTTTAGGATGTTCACTTTGATGTTGGAGGAAGCTAGAGTGGCAGTTTGCTATACTGGAAGGATCTTGATGGTAAGCTCTCTCTGTATTACCCCAGGGAACAGAACAATAAGAAGGGCATTCGGAGAATGGCATGGAAGAGTGTTTTGATTTACTAATCTCCCTAGAACTGTTTCAACACTATGAGCAGTGTCATTCCCATTAGCACTCCACACACCTCACTGACCAAGCCCATAATCTCAATTACTTTGGTTACTCAAAATACAGGAGGGTGTGTGAGTTGCTTTGAGGGTCAATGTGGTATTGACTACTCTCCGTCTCTGGTTGTTATCAGTGTCTTTGCTACAAGCGTCTACAGTCACTAGATGGTTTGCCTGCAAGCCACTTGTCATACCCTCCTCTGGACCCCCTGAATATAGCAGCAGGGATTTTACCAACCCTTTCACTTTTATTAGCTGTTTTGTGTGTAAATCAATCTTGAGCCCCAGTTCCTCAAAAAAACAACTCTCTGGATTCTGTTTTCCAGATTTCCAGCTTCACCTGTTGGTGGGCTGCAAGCGAGAGATGCCAGTAGGGAGAACCTATACGTACAGGGAATGGAAGGTTCCGCTTTGGCTGTCACATGGCCATTTGTATTAACCAATTTCGTTGCCTAAGTAGGTGGCATAGTTACTGCTTGCAAACTCTGGGTTGTTGTTTACCTCGTTATCTCAATTAAAAGGGATCTTTCCCCCTGCCCTCCAACCTGAGTTCTTAACACGGACTTCATATTGGTTGCGGGTTTTTGCCTTTCAATATGTTTCTTATAAAAGCATGTTATTTTGGAATTTCGAGCACCATCTAGTTGTTTCTTATCACCTTAGGATTGACTCTACCTCTTCTATTAGGTTATCAATCTCCGTACTTATGGTGCAATTATCTCCTACTTTCTTTGTAATTTTGAGAGTTTTGCCCATGCCTGGCGCTGACTCCATTTCCTTGCTCTTCACCATATTCAAAGCTTAGCTCAAGCTAATAATTGAGACTTCTATCATTTAAACTGCTGCTATGCCACTATCACTACACCGAAAGCTTCAAGAATAAGTAGATATTAATGCACAATTCCCAGTTCCAACATACAGAGATACAAAACTTAGTTTAAAGCACACAAACTATTATAAAACACATGGGCAGGCACCTTAATACAAAGAATGCCCCATCATATGCGAAGTGCAGACTTAACAAAACCATGGCTACTATAAAAGAAAAACTCTAAAACCGTGAGAAGGTAAAGTGATATTTGAAGGTTCATAAGATGCCACATGCATTTGAAAGTGAAGCGTATGCACCAAATGCTGAACAGCGATAGGACAAGAGAATAAAATGATGTTACAGCTAATCATTTAAAAGTAGAATGGAATAGGCCTGGTCCGGAGCAGTAATATTTCTACAAAGGTTGAGTGATTTTGAAATAAATGCTCCTAAGGCCTGTAGACTCTCTATGCACAGTTGTGGTAACTAATTGAGGTATTTAGGGTCAACAATAAGATAATATCAAAATACCTAAAGTTCTGAAGACAATCCGTGAAGCAAGCTTAAGGGAAATGGCCCAGACTCTTACGGGCTACGGGCCTGATTCACAGAACTGACTTACGTGAAATACGTAAAGTTAGTAATTTTCGGTATTCACAGAATACACTTACCAATACTAACTTTATGTCCGCTCCCGGGCCGGAGATTCCGGCCCTGTGGCGGAAATTCCGCCTCTGGGCCGGAATCTCCGCCTCCGGGCCGGAATACCCTCATTTAGGCCGTTTATGCTCAAACGGCCTAAATGAGGGTATTCCGGCCCGGAGGCGGAGATTCCGGCCCAGAGGCGGAAATTCCGCCACAGGGCCGGAATCTCCGGCCCGGGAGCGGACATAAAGTTAGTATTGGTAAGTGTATTCTGTGAATACCGAAAATTACTAACTTTACGTATTTCACGTAAGTCAGTTCTGTGAATCAGGCCCTACGACTGGCGAGGACGTCCTCTACCCTTGGCCTGTGTGCGGCCATAAACGTCCCACGCAGCAGGGGTGTCAAATGTGCTAAATAGCTCCGAATAATCCCTAGGGTCTCCTCCTTCCTCCCCCTGAACAACAGGGACCCTGGGACAGGTAGTCCCACTGCAGAGCATACCACACAATGTCCAGCATCCCAGGTATATTTATTTTGTGTCTGATGTTTTAAAATGAGACTACAAAGCAGCATGTTTGCACCCTGATTGCTATGTGGCCCCCGCGCCATTTTACAGTGCGAACAAGGTACTAATAAATCACTGTGCAAAATGTCCAGTCACAGGGAGTCATAAAAACTCCAGACTCATTGATATTTATGGGGCAGTAGACCTATTTTGATTCCTTTCGAATTGCTGGAAAGACAGGGACGGACGCCTACGATGGAAGCAATGCTCAGTTGATGCATTGTTATATAATGTATACAGACTTTTTTTTAAACTAGCCTGTAGGAAGCTTGCTCTCTATATACTATAACAAAAAGAGGTATACTATGCAGAGAGTCCAGTGTATCCCCAGAGGCTTTACAGAGGCTAAACTAGATAATACTAATGCTCTCTTTTGTGGTAGTGTGGGCGAGCAGTTAGGTTTATTAGAGGGTAGCGTTAAGCATTTGTTGTACACACTGTGGCAATAAAGGTGACACACACTCAATGAATAAATCCGAGTCCAATTTATAAAAATAATACTTTGTTATATTTATTTTTCAGAACCACAGAACTTCATCATAGGTAAATATGCCTTTCATGAGAAATACGTTTCAGTTTAAAAAATGGACACTGCAATTTTCAGACTTTGCAATGTTAACCTAAGGGGGCAGGAAAACATTTAGCATACTTAGGAATAACATCGACTTACAAGACTAGTCTTCGGAAGTTAAGGTCAGTATTGGGCAAGGTTCAGTTTAGCACCAACAGTGCACCACCAACAGTGCACTACCAGCAGCACAAGGATGGCCGGGTGCAGGGTGCAAGTACAAGGTCGGGTGTCCAATACAAATCAATGGGGATTGGGGGCAATCAGATAGAGGCTGCTTACAGGTAAGTAGCAGCGGCTTGGGGGGCCAGTCTCCAGGGGTTAAAGCAAGCACTGGACAGGGCCCAAAGCAGCACCAATGCTACACCACCAGTGGCACAGAGGCGGCTGGGTGCAGGGTGCCAACACAGTGTTAGGTGCCCAAGGCAATGGAGAACGGCCAATTCGAAAACAGGATGTAGGCTCAGGCCAGGAGACCGGTCGAAGGGAACCAACAGCTGCAGAGGTATGTTGTGATGCTCAGAGACATAGAGAGAACTTTGGTCTTCTTCACCAAGGCCCAGGGCGGACAGGGGTGTCTTTTGGTGTCGGAAACAGCTTACTGGAGCAGATCGCGGTTGGGGGGTCTCCGTGCAGAGGTTGCAGGCGAAGTTGAGGAGTCCAGGAGAGGTCAGCTCACAGTGAACTCGGGCTCTGGAGCACTGGGGAACCTCTCCTGAACCATTGGGTCACTTGGACTGGGCCAGGGGCATTGGGTGCAGAGGGGGAACTGGGAGCAGGCTACACTGTTCTTAAGGTCACAGAGTCTTTTACTTGAAGATGGTTTCTTTGTGAACAGGTCTACTGTTCCCAGGAGATCTTGGTCATTTTACAGTCATTTTAAGTGCGAACAAGGTACTAATAAATCACTGTGCAAAATGTCCAGTCACAGGGGAGTAATAAAAACTCCAGACTCATTGATATTTATGGGGCAGTAGACCTATTTTGATTCCCTTCAAATTGCTGGGAAGACAGGGACTGACGCCTACGATGGAAGCAATGCTCAGTTAATGCATTGTTATATAATGTATACAGACTTTTTTTTAAACTAGCCTGTAGGAAGCTTGCTCTCTATATACTATAACAAAAAGAGGTATACTGTGCAGAGAGTCCAGTGTATCCCCAGAGGCTTTACAGAGGCTAAAGTAGATAATACTAATGCTCTCTTTTGTGGTAGTGTGGGCGAGCAGTTAGGTTTATTAGAGGGTAGCGTTAAGCATTTGTTGTACACACTGTGGCAATAAAGGTGACACACACTCAATGAATAAATCCGAGACCAATTTATAAAAATAATACTTTGTTATATTTATTTTTCAGAACCACAGAACTTCATCATAGGTAAATATGCCTTTCATGAGAAATACTTTTCAGTTTCAAAAATGGACACTGTGCAATTTTCAGACTTTGCAATGTTAACCTAAGGGGGCAGGAAAACATTTAGCATACGTAGGAATAATATCGACTTACAAGACTAGTCTTCGGAAGTTAAGGTCAATATTGGGCAAGGTTCAGTTTAGCACCAACAGTGCACTACCAGCAGCACAAGGATGGCCGGGTGCAGGGTGCAAGTACAAGGTCGGGTGTCCAATACAAATCAATGGGGATTGGGGGCAATCAGATAGAGGATGCTTACAGGTAAGTAGCAGCAGCTTGGGGGGCCAGTCTCCAGGGGTTATAGCAAGCACTGGACAGGGCCCAAAACAGCACCAATGCTACACCACCAGTGGCACAGAGGCGGGTGGGTGCAGGGTACCAACACAGTGTTAGGTGCCCAATGCAAGGCAATGGAGAACGAACAATTCGAAAACAGGATGTAGGCTCAGGCCAGGAGGCTGGTCGAAGGGAACCAACAGCTGCAGAGGTAAGTTGTGATGCTCAGAGACATAGAGAGAACTTTGGTCTTCTTCACCAAGGTCCAGGGCGGACAGGGGTGTCTTTTGGTGTCATAAACAGCTTACTGGAGCAGATCGCAGTTGGGGGGTCTCCGTGCAGAGGTTGCAGGCGAAGTTGAGGAGTCCGGGAGAGGTCAGCTCACAGTGAACTCGGGCTCTGGAGCACTGGGGAACCTCTCCTGAACCATTGGGTCACTTGGACTGGGCCAGGGGCATTGGGTGCAGAGGGGGAACTGGGAGCAGGCTACACGGTTCTTCAGGTCACAGAGTCTTTTACTTGAAGATGGTTTCTTTGTGAAAAGGTCTACTGTTCTCAGGAGATCTTGGTCTTTGTAGAAGGCAGGCAGTCTTCCCAAGGTTTTGGAGGTAACTGGGCTGCTGGACGAGTCTTCTTTCAGTACAGGATCATCGAGGGCTGCAGACAGGTCGGAAGGGCTGGGGCCAAGTCAGTAGTTCTCTGCAGTCTTCTCTGCTGGTGCGACTCTGTAGCATCTGGCTCTTCTTAGGTTGTCAGGAACTAAAGTTCAGGGTCTGGGGATGCCACTTAAATACTAGATTTATGGACGTTACAAGGAGTGACCGGTAGTGGCCAGTGGGCCCCTTACCTTGGGTGTCTACGCCCTCTAATAAGCCCCCTTCTATGGGAGGGGGATATAGACCTAGCCCTGATTGGATAAGTCCCACCTTCTTAAAGATGGTGATCACTGAAAAGTGTACTTCCCCTCCAGCACCTAAGGGATGGAGTTGGCAGAGGGGGGCACACCCCCTATTCTTTCTAAGTTTTCCCGCCTGTCCTCCCACCAGAAAGGGGGTGAGGACAGGAAGGGGGCCTGCTCCCTCTAACAGGAGAGGCTGGGGTCGCATTACAAAGGCGGCATGGCCTTTGAAGCTCCCTGCCACAGATGGCTCTTCCTGACCAGGGGGAGGTGTGAACACTTCCACCAAGAAATGGCATTGTTCTCGACTGCAGAGCGAGCAGGCACTCTCCCCATTAGGTCAGAACACTGTCTGGTGGTAAACGGCTCCCTTAGGCCAGTCGGTGAACATACTAAGGATTGGTAGGTTTCAGTGGACCCCTCTAATGCTTCTTCTGTGTGAAATGTTTAATAAATCTGTCACTGGAATCAGTGCAGGTTTATTATGCTGAGATGTTTAGTACCAACCATCCCACACTTCAGTGAAGCCATCATGGAGCTGGGGAACTTGTAATGACCAGTGTCCAGCCCATGTACTTACTATGTCTTGCCTGGTCACTTACAATATCCAGGAATCAACAAGGATATTGAAGGGGGATATCAGCTCATGCAGATATGCCCTCACAGGAGATATAGTGCACCCTTCTTTAAGGCTAAGGCCTGCTTGAGGGGCGTCTTACCTATATCTCATGCAGTGATGGTAGGTATGGCACACAGGGATGTGTCGACTCTTTTGTCTGCGCGAAGACACGCAGGCTGCAGTGGCAGTGTGCATGTGCTTGGCGAGGGGTCCTTTAGGGTGGCACAATTCGTGCTGAAGCCCTTACAGACCCTCTTTACCTACAAGGCCCTTAGTACCAGGGGTACTGTTGGAAAGTCATCATGTGCCCTGGGCACCCCCCAACTTTTTGCTGACTGGTACTGGTGGAAACTGACTCTGACTGACCCTAGGGTCTGCCTAACTAGGCCCAAGACCAGTGCTATGCTGAAAGAGACACATTTAGAATGCAGTGAAAACACCTACGCACACTAGGGTACACTATGGGTTGGGGTACCCCTGTGATTGGCATGACCTACACTATAAGGCCCTAGTACCTAATAGGGCAGGGGGGTTGAAACTATCTCTCAGTCCCTAGTATATAATAGGGCATGGCAGTTTAGAGGCCAGCAGCCCTTTTTGCACTTGCATGTGTGCACTGCTGAAGCCTGAGGTCAGTTTAAAAGTGGCTCTGTGCTGCAGGACTGCTTTTAAAAGGTAAATTGTGCCCAAACTTGACTTTGGTGTTTGGGGCACTTAAAAATGGATAACCTACAATGTTTGGGCATATTAGGTGCCCCCAGAGTCTCCCTTAGGTGTCCAGGGGTAGGGGGTCAGGTATTTATAAGGAGGACCCTTATAAAATGAGTTTTATATGCCCTGGGTTAAGTGAAATTGCACATTTCACTGCCCACATTATGATAAAGTGCTGCCCCAAATCGACTTTGATGCTAGGAGCACTGGGGAGGGAGGATCTGCAATATTTTTACATATTCAGAACCCCTAGAGTCTCCCCTATGTGTTCTTGGGGTGGGGGTCCTGTAGATATATGTAGAGTACTTATAAAATATGTTTTTATAAGCCCTGGTGCTGGAAAAATGGCCCAAGTCATTTTTCCCATTGCAAATCCCATGCCACATAGGTTAACATGGCACAAAGTTATTAACTACTAACTCTTGATAGGAGAAAGCTAAAAATACCATTCAAAGACTTCCCAGAATGGTATTAATAAATCCAACAATATGATATTGTTGAATTTCTCCTAAAATGTACAGACAAGAAGTTATAAGTCTTTCTTGTTTGTAAGCCCAGATTCAGCCTTCCAGTGGTCTGTCCTGATTGGTCAGAGCTAAGTGGATTAGCCAGACTTCTTTGAAGAGGTGATAAAGAGCCCCTGGGGTTAACCAGCTCTGCTGGTAGGGAAGTGTTTGGTTACACAGGAATGCCAGAACAGGGGGAGGAGCCGCAAACAATGGACTTCAAGGGGAGGGGAAGACACCAGTTTCATTTACAACTCTACTCTTGTGAACCCAGCCAGATGCTAGGCTTAAGGAAGGAATGAGCAGATGCAAGGGGGAGAGACTATGGATATTAGCCATCCTAGGGGTGTGTTTAGCCAGCTCTTCTCTCCCTGCTGGAAAATCAGCCATTATGCATTTGGAAGAATTGGTGCACTCTGGCACTCTGGGACAAAATAGTGCCACACTCTGCAGGAAGCGGTCAGACCTTTGGGTGGTACCCTGCAGCCCAGTGGACAGGAGTGACCTCCTGCTTGACCCAGAGAAATTGGAATAAGTATCTGAGAAGGGCAGAGCCTCTCAGATCTGCTCCTTGAAACCTAAGAAAGCACGACGGGCCATGCTGAGAAGCTTGATGTGCATTTCCTAAGGCCTGCACTCTGAAGATTGCACCTTCTGCACCATCTGAAACTAAAGCCTGTGGATTACCTTGCTCTAAAAGGACTAAAGAGTGGACTTCCTGCAAGCTACAGGTGAACAGAGAGAACTACCAGTGGATTTGTAAGCGTTTTGTCCAAGTGGATGTGGGAACTGAAGTCCTCAACTTTCAAGGACCATCTTGGAGATTCCAGACCCTTGGAGTGAGTTTGAGACACTTTAGGACCCTTTGGGGAACTTCAGTAAGAAGTTCCAAGAGTTTGGAGAACTTTGGAGCAACTTTGGAAAAAAGCTCCATAAGGGGACCGATTCAACCTGGCCAGCCAAGCCGCCTGCCTTCAACCGCGAGCCGGCCTGCCGTCCAGGTCCGTCCCGCTGAAAAGTTCCATAGGTCCTACTTCCAGAGTTTGACCAGGAGTAGGGGAAATCTGAGGCCGGCGAACCCTCGCCGAATCCGGGCTGGTGAAGACCATGGAGGTACCCCGCGAGAAAAGCTCCAGAAAGGTTTCTAAGTCCGAAGGTAAAAACTGTGACCGAGACCTACCGCGAGGGGCAGCCAAGCAGGGCTCCATCGCGGTCTGCCTGAAACTTTGACTTTGACGCGGACTATCGCGATCAGATGTCCCGATAAGGCGCTATAGGTTTCTATGTGCTAGAAATTGCTAAATCTTTGAAAATTCATATCTCCGGTTCCCTACATTGGATTTTTGTCGTTTTGGTGTCATTTTAAAGATAAAAATATTTCCTATTTTTATAAAATAATGTTGGATTTTTATTGTGTATTGTGTCTTAATTATTTACTGAATTGGTGTTTTAAAATGCTTTACATACCTGGCATTGAAGTTAAGCCTGCCTGCTCGCAGCCAAGCTACCAAGGGTTGAGCATAGGAATAATTTTCTAAGACCTATTCTGAGCCCTATACTGTGTTAGTGGCCTTATTGCCAGTGGCAGATCTACATGTGCCCCTACCAATAATCCACTTTCCAACAGGTACCATTTACTAGAGTTGTATATGTGAGCAAAAGGGGTGCCAATTGTGGAAACAAAAGGTACAGTTTAGGGAAGGAGATCTGGCACAGGGGACCTGGTTGGCAGGGACCCTGTGCACTTCCCGTCGAAATTACATCATTTTCCAGGCAAAAAGTGGGGGCTAATCATGTCCAAAATAGGCACTTTTCTACATAGCCCGCGTTCCTGAAAGGGGCAGAGGCTGTTTTCAAACATAAAATGTGGCATTCAGAGAATGCCATTTGAGTGAAGTCTTCAGGGGACAGCTTCTGCTGTACAAATGATTTATCACCTTCTTTCCTGATCTGATAACAGATCAATGGTTGCAAAGTATGGTTGCATTGACTAAAAAATGACAAAGCAGAGTGTGGTGCTTGTTATGAAGGGGACACCTTTGCTTTGTGAATCATTAGGATTTGCAAAGAGCAGTAGCCGAGTTGGAACTCTCATACAACAAACCAGACTGTCTGTGACATAATTCTTGAAAGCAGCAGAAGAAGGTCAGAGGTACAGTGGTGCTGCTAGGACATACTAATGGCAACATGTTTGCTATATAAATACATCAGACACATCAAGTAAAGGGATGTTTTCAACATCACTTTTGGCAAATGGGAAACCAATATAAAATGCAGAGGAGGATTACAGAAAAGGGTCTGGTAGGACAATAGGAATTTGTGCTCATTTTCTTCTCACAGAGCATTTGGTGATTATATTCACTGACTCAAATATTTTCTGGCAGCTTCTGTAACCATAAATGCATGAATGAAACGTCAGAATCTGCTAAATGACCGTCCCTCATTAATATGTGGGTGTATTGTTATATTGGTTGTTCCCTTGTTTTTCCCTGTTACCCTTGTCCTCCTCTCCTCCCCCTCATATGCCATGGTTTATTCCTTCCTCGTGCCGCTAGCTGTTTCCACTGTTGCCAAAATTCAATGTCAGTTGGTGACTGTTCCTTGGAGTTGCCTTGCTGCGGTGGTTGTGGAGGCAGTACTACAATAAAGAAGAGTTTACCACCTACTTTTCCGGATCTTCTTTGTAAAATTTGGCGATGATTTATGCTGGTCGGGGACAGTGCAGCCTGCCTCCTCCCCGAACGTGTTCTTCCTGCTGCCAAGATCGTCAAGTAAGCCGTTACGCACTTTGCTCTGCCAACGCTATTTAAAGGTGATGAGCCGAGTGGTGGGCGTTCCTTCGTCAATAACTGTTCCTGGACTGCGCACGGTGTCCCATTTCGTCACGTTTTCCTGCTGGGCTCAGCTACGGAGTATTATTATCATTGAAGCCTCCAGAGGGAGCTCCTGCTTTAAAAAGAAAAGCATTTCTCCTATTATGCGTGTCGCGCTAACGGGCACAGCCTGTCAAAATGTCTTCCAATTTCCCTTGTACCTTTCTTCCACATTTATTGACATGAAGCCGGGAAGGAGCTTTCCCTTTCGATCTGCTATCAAGCACTCTACATTAATTAAGCTCCAAGCCTGTGACGCTGATAGGCACAGATCGAGGGAATTGAATTATAAAGTTCTTCATGGTGTAAAGAAGTGTTCCACACTTCATACCTCGTTATTTCTCAAGCCTATCACGCTGATAGGTACAGCTGAAGGAGAAAAGTAGTGTTCCACTCTTCTAACATTGACATTTCTCTATCTATCAAGCTGATAGGCGCAGCTGTAGGAGTAAAGAAGTGTTCCACAATTCATACCTCGTCATTTCTCCAGCCTGTCACGCTGATAGGCACAGCTTCAAAGCAGTAGCGGCTCCTGGTGGGAGTGCTGCCGGGCGGTGACGCGGGGCGGGGAGGGGCAGGGTGGGGGGTAGTAAACTCTGGAATAGGCCCAACAGAGGTAAGTAAGCAAATAAATAAACAAAACAAAATTCGTTGCGCGTGCTGCATCGCATTTGGCGATGCAGCGCGCGCAATGAAATTTTTTATTTATTTATTTGTTTACTTACCTCTGTTGGGCCGTATTCCAGAGTTTACTACCCCCCACCCTGCCTCTCCCCCGCCCCGCGTCACCGCCCATCAGCACTCCCACCAGGAGCCGCTACTGCTTCAAAGATTTATTGAATGGCACTCAGGTTCTCCTTAGGTAGACCTAACAGTCGGTTAGGTCTACACATTCTGCTTAACACTTGTAATGCTATACATCCTCTATATAACTCTCACCATGTCTACATGTAACATGAACCAGCCCCACCTTTCTTAGATGAGGTGGGGAACCTACTTTTGTTTGGAAAGACTGGGAGTAATTATTCAGTTCTTATCTTATCACTATTGGGAGGGAGAAATGTTCCCCGCTAAGGAAGCAGCATATTCTGTTACACAACATTGGCATACAAGTAGGCCTGGGCGGTAAATTCCGTTCCGCTCGCGGAATTTGCGTAATTTGGGTAATTTCGCGTTCCGCGGAGAACGCGAAATTGCCAAAAATTCCGCGATCTGCGTCTTCGCGGAATTTTTTGCTTGTTCGCGCTTTCAAAATGCGTGTTTGCGAGATATTTGTCCCCGAGCACGCAAACAGCGTTCGCGAACAGGAAAAAAGCATCGCGAACGGGCGGAACAAGCAATTCCGCGTGTTCGCGGAACTTTTGCGTGCTCGCAGAGATTTTTTACCGTTTCGCGGAGCTTTGCGTAGCGCGACTACGCAAATTCTGCCCACCCCTACATACAAGGCAGAAAGGTCTACAAGAATCTGTCAGATTTGGATAGAAGTTCAGAGGGTGAGGACTCTCATGATGTTTACTCTACCACTCTACAGAAATTGGAAAGACACTTCGGGCAAAAAGTGAATGTGGTTTTAGAGAGACATACACATTTTTTTGCAGGATACAGGGAAAATCTGAAAAAGTCACTTCCTACATAGCTGTGTTGAGAGGTCTGGCAAACTCATTTGACTTTGGCGACTTAGGTGATTCTCTTATTAGGGATCAGCTTGTTCGCTGCACTAATAACCCTAAAATTCAAGAAAAGTTGCTAATGGGGAACCCAGATTTGAAGGCTGCCATGGAAATTGCTAAAGGCATCGAACATACAGCTGAACTTATTAGAGAAATGAAGCATTCTAATGGGAATGAAACTATGCAGGTGGTGAAGAGTAAAACTGAGCCTGTCACTATTGAGAAGGAAACTTTTCCGAACAAAAAAAATGGTGAATCCTCTGGTAGCAGGTTCTCAGACGATAGGAGGAATGAAAATCTAAGGTGTTACCGTTGTGGGAATAGCAATCATTTAGCGTACAGTCCCAATTGTCCTGCTCGATCTATAGTTTGTCGGAAATGTAATAAAAAAGGACAGTTTGCAAGACTTTGCAAAAATGCATATTCAGAAAAAAATGTTCATGCAGTTGACGAGTTGGCTGAGGGCACCAACAGTGTGTATGTTTTCCAAATTGAGAAAGACACCCTATGCAAGGGTGTGGACTATCCTAAATGCAACATATCTCTTGATGAAATCGAATTTAATGTGCTTGTTGACTCTTGCTCTCCATATACTTTAATCAATGATGACATTTTTAAGGAAAAGGTCGTTGGCAAGAATTACACTCTATGCCCACCTGATATAGATCCGCAAAGTTATAACAAAGATTCCATTCCTCTCGTGGGCATGTTGAATATGCAGATTAAATTTAAAGAGCGTTTGACACAAGCGAAGATTTACCTCACGAGGAATGGGTCATGTTTGCTGGGATGGGCTCACCAGAAAGAGTAGGGAATCAGGTTGGATCCTAACAGAATTGAACCTGTATTTGCTGTAAATGGGAGAAAATGGGGGCTTGAGGCTATTTGTGATGAGTTTCCTGAGGTGTTTTGCAAGGATTTGGGTCACTTAAAAGGTTTCTAGCATAGAATTAGAGTGAAAGATAACGCAGTTCCTGTGATTCATAAAGTGCGTAACATTCCCATTCTCATGCAAGCACCATTGAGGGAAGAGTTGAACAGGTTGGTTTCTCTGAGCAATATTGAACCCATTGAGAGTTCTTTGTGGCTTGCTCCAATTGTGGTTGCTCAGAAAGCTGGAGGGGGGGGGGGGGTTTGCGCCTCTGTGTGGACCTGAGAGACTTGAATACAAACATTTGGGTTGACAGGTTTCCCCTCCCTCGCATCAATGAAATGATCAGTATGATGGGCAATGCAGAGATTTTTAGTGTGATTGACCTATCAAATGCCTACCATCAAATTTAATTACACCTTGAGTCTAGGTCACTTACTTCGTTTATTACCCCTTTCGGTGCGTACAGATTTCTCCACATGCCATTCGGATTAGCTTCTGCGGCTGCTGTCTTTCAGCGTGTTATGCAGAGCATTTTGGGAAAAATCGATAACGTCCTTTGCTTATTCATGGGGTGTCAGAACAACAACACGCAATGACATTGAGAAGGGTTCTTGAGGCTCTCAAGGAGGCTGGCTTCACCGTAAGCAAGGACAAGTGTAAAATTGGTGTAGATTTAGTGGATTATTTGGGACACACCATTTCAAGGAATGGAATAAAGTCTAAGTTAGATTTGGTTAAAGCGGTGAGAGATGCCCCTTCCCCTAAAAATAAAGACGAGTTAAGTTTTTTTTTGGGGTTGACAGAATATATGGATAGGTTTGTCAGAAATGTTGCGGATGTTACATCACCATTAAGGAATTTATTGAAGAAAAATACTCCCTTTCTATGGGAGGAGGGTTGTCAGAGATCTTTTGAGACTATTAAAGAAGCCATTGCTGAGGCTCCCTCTCTGGGTTGTTTTGACACACAGCGCAAAACTATTTTGACCACTGATGCTAGTGGTGTTGGAGTAGGTGCGGTGCTGTCGCAGGTAGTAGGTAGCAAGTGCGTGATTGTAGCCTTTGCTTCAAGAGCATTGAGAGAGGCTGAGTGTAATTATTCCATAGTTGAAAGGGAGGCTCTGGCTTGTTCTTGGGCTATTGACCATTTCAAATTTTTCCTTTGGGGTTTGACTTTTGTGGTGCGCACTGACCACAAGCCATTGGTGTATATGTTCTCTATCAAAGGGAGGGTGACCACATCCCCCAGGATTTCCAAATGGCTCTTAGGTCTGGAAGGATACAATTTTACAATAGAATATGTGCCTGATAACAGGAATTGGGTTGCGGACTGTCTTTCACGGTAACCCTGTGAGGAGGCAAAGCCTGAGAGCCATGCCAGTCCGTTGTGTTGTGGTCCAGAATTGCAACGATTGCTCACAAAGGACACTTGGGCAGAAGTCTTACGAAAACCAAAGTCAGAACCACTTATTGGTTCCCTGGAATGGATTCTGTTGTTGAAGAAACTTTTAGAGACTGCTTATCATGTGCCCTTAGTGTCAAATCAAGAACCACTCATAAAGCGCCTTTGTCTCCTGTGTCTGTCCCTCAAAAACCTTGGGATAAGCTTGGGTTGGATGTTATTGGGCCCCTCAAGGAACCTTTGTGGGAGGGAAAGTTTATGCTGGTTTTAGTAGATAACCATTCACACTGGATCATGACGAAAGTGGTGAATCGCATCAACACTGAATCTCTCATATGTTTCCTCAAGGAGGTGTTTGTGATGGAAGGGATTCCCAGTATCATTGTCACAGATAATGGGGTGCAGTTTACATCCGAAGAGATGCAGGTATTCTTGAGGAGTTTGTCTATTCACCATTACAAGACGGCTTTATACTGTCCTAGGGCCAATGGATTGGTTGAAAGGGTCAATAGGATGACAAAATAATGCTTACAATTGTCACATATGTCAAGGAGACCGGCTGACCAGGCCATTCAAAGCATGTTGTGGTCTTATCACACTACACCCAACTTAGTTGCCAATATCTCACCGCTCCTGGCGTTAAAAGGTAGATTATCCAGAAATAAGCTTTCTCCTAACTGGTTGGGTGGAGGAGAGCCCAGATGAGTAGATAGGAACGAGGTGAACAGGCTCAGGGTGCTCCACCAGCGTAGTTACAAAGAGAAATATGACTTAAAGCATAGGGTTGTTGAGGGCAAGTGGAAAGTGGGAGACACTGTCCTGGCCAAATTACCGATCTCTCGTCAAAAAGGTGGAAGCAAGTATTCAGAGCCCATGAAGGTGATCAGGGTAGGCAAGAATGTAGTTACTCTGAATGATGGACGTACTTGGAGTGTGGACAGGTTGGTGGACTGTCACCCTTCCCTAATCAAAAACACTCCTGTGGCGAGTTCTTGGGATGATACTGGAACAGAAAATGGTCGGAGGAGCATGAGGCCACACAGAGTTCCGATGTGGCACAGAGATTACGTTCCACACTGATCTGTTGTTAGGTTCCACTCTGATCCATAGTTCATATGTTGTTATGGGAACTTTGTATTGTTATTATTTTTTAGACTGAATACTCTGGGGCATATTTACGTTCCCTGGCGCATCCCTGCATATCAGCAGGGATGCGCCAGGGAAAATGCGTCACGCAAGTTTACCCTTGCGCCACGTCCGATGCGCCGCATTTACTATGCGGCGCATCGTGGCGCAAGGATAAACAGATGCGTGACACATCTGCCGGCGGAAGGTTGGCGCAGTGCTGAAGTTGTGTCGCAAGTGCGACGCAACTCCAGCACTGTTCCAACCTTCCCTATCCCTAACATGGTGCGTCAATCCTTACGCCTGCTTGAAGCAGGCGTAAGGATTTGACGCACCAGCGTCGGAAAAGTGACTGCGTGAAATCTTGTAGATTTCACTACGTCACTTTTCCGAGGCGTTCCTGCGCCGGAACGCCCCCCCTGCGCCGGAACGCCTACATGAAACCTGACGCAGATTTCATGTGGCGCAGGGGTTTACTACGTGACGCATCTCCCTAGATGCGTCACGTTGTAAATATAGCGCAACGCGGCGCATGGTTTGCGTCGCCGCTGCGTCACATGCGTGACGCAACGGCGGCGCAAAAGTGGCGCAAGGGGCTTGTAAATATGCCCCTCTGTATCCTTTCCATGAACTACATGAACTACTGAATATTGTATTGAAATCACCTTTGTTGTTGTTTTGTTCTCCATGGATGTGCTCCTTTACTTTATTTATTCCTGGTTTTCCTTTGTTCATAAGGGGGAAGATGTGTTATATTGGTTGTTCCCTTGTTTTTCCCCGTTACCTTTGTCCTCCTTTCCTCCCCCTCACATGCCATGGTTTATTCCTTCCTCGTGCCACTATCTGCTCCCGCTGTTACCAACATTCGATGTCAGTTGGTGACAGTTCCTTGGAGTTGCCTTGCGGCGGCGGTTGTGGAGGCAGTACTACAATAAAGAAGAGTTTACCACCTACTTTTCTGGAAATCATTTGGTAATTATATTCACTGACTCAAATATTTTCTGGCAGCTGCTGTAACCATAAGTGCATGAATAAATCATCAGAATCTGATAAATGACAGTCCCTCATTTATATGTGGGTGTATCTCCAAGAAAAGGAGGGAACAATTTCTCATTTTCATTCTCCATTTTATTGAGCAGGTGCATAGGCAAAAGAGATCTCGAGGCAAAGCTGAATATGGGCAAGGTAGGATGTAGTCCTTATTAACATGCCCTCTGTGTGCCCCTTTTGAGGAGACATAGGGAGTCCTATGAATCCATCAGACACCACACCATAAGGGTGAAGTCCAAGACTGTGCTTCTGTGATAGGGTCCCTACACCCCATCACAATTTATGCCCTGTAGAAATCTGCATGCTGGTTAGAGCAGGGGCCATCTTGTCACTGTTTGCACTCTGGCCCTTTTGTTACTGCATTAGAAAGGCCAGTGTACAAAAAAGCACACTCCATTTAGATGTTTACCAAGAGAAAACGAAGCTGCACACACCTTTGTTAATATAGACTCCTGTTACTTTAAAGCGGTTACAAGTCATGTCAAGTGCAGGGCTAGCCACCAGGAGCTTTCACAGAGCCATGTTTATCGTAGCAGGATCATCACAAATTTTACATAGAATTGTGTGATATAATGCCGATCACAGATAAAATTGTAACTTCAGTTCATGCAGAGGTCATGTTGAGGAGAACACACCAGAGGACACATTGTGTAGCAGCAAAATGATCACTCTGTGGTTGTGTTATAACTTTTTGTTGCAAGTACAAATCTATGACTTTTTAAAGTTTTAGTAAAACCTATTTCCAATCATCCAAGGAAAAATATAGCATCACATTTTAAAATGAAACAAAATGAATGCGATCTTTCTTGACGTTTATTGACATTACCTTTGCACCACCCCTTTGGCTGTTTATGTACTTTGCCTTTTATCGCTCGCCGTCCTTTCACTCTCATTAAACCACGTCCATATTTTCTACCTCCACTTTTTAGAATTGCCCTGGAGTCAGCGACCTCCGTAGCCTGCAGAGAATGTGTGTGATTATATTGTCCTCATAATGGTTACCGTGTGTATATATTCATTATTGCTCTGGGCTTTTCTCTCACCTGATTGTCTATGAAATGCATTCCATAATTCAGTAGAATCTCGCTCTGGTGTTCAATGACTCCAACATTTTTGTTGTGAGTCTGAATCGTGTTGGCACCGTAGAGATTTTAATCATTACTACAACAACTACTAATAACAGGTAACGCCAATAGACCTGGGGGCAGATTTACAAGCCCCTTGCGCCATTTTTGCACCACCTTTGCGTCACTTTTTGTGACGCAGCGGTGGCGTAAAAATGCGGCCCATTTACAGCATGACGCGTAAAGCCCTGCTCCACTTTATACCTGCGTCAGGTATAATGTATGCAGGGAGGGCATTCCCACGCAAAAAGCCTCGTAGAAGTGACGCAGTGAAATCTACAAGATTTCACTGCGCCACTTCTAGGACGCCACTGTGTCAAAACCTTTCGCCTGCTATGAGCAGGCGTAAGGAGTGACGCAGCACAATGAGGATAGGCCTCCCCATGCATTGCTGGAGTAGCGTTGTGCTTGCGACACAACTCCAGAAACGTGTGACTTTTGGCCCAACAGATGCGTCAACATTTCTGACGCATCTGTCAATCCTTGCGCCATGGTGCACTGTATTGTAAATACGGCGCATCCATGGTGGCTCAAAGGTTTCTTAGGGTGGCGCAGGGAAAGTGACGCATCTCTACAGATACGTCACTTTCTTGTAAATCTGCCCGCTGGATTTTACGAGCTGACAGTGAAGCCGAAGATCCAATTTAACATTTCTTCATACCGTTAGTTTTGTTGCTACTCTAAATTGACATTATTTTCTCTATTTAGGACAGATCTTTACGACAGATCTACAGTCAAAAACAAATACTTTTTGAATGAACTGTAGTTTAGGTTTTGCTTTGCAAATTATTTCAGTGTGTATGACTAGGCATGGTGTCACATTTCGCGTGAAGGCGTGTGCAGTGCATTTCCTAATGCAAGTTTGAAGCATCAGGCCGGAAATCTGCAATGTCTCAGATACGATGGCTCCAGGAGATGTTACTGTGTAGAACTGGAAGGCAAAATAAATAGTTGCGACTGTCATGCAGGCTTGAAGTACTTCGGGATTCTTGTGTTAGACCGGACCTACAACATGTGCATAATTGTGTTCCCGTTGTTTCCAATACCTCGCCCACCAAATCCCATGTATCCGCAGGGGAATTATGCGCACATTTATATAGTCAAGATTCTGAAAATATTTCAGGCATAGCAATGATGTAGGTAGCTTTGCATTTTTAATCCTCTACTGTTCATCGTCAAGGCCAATGAAGAACATGTGGGAAAATAATATATTGAAAATCCTTGGTAGATTAAGGCCTAATGTTGTTTATGTGAGTCAAATTAATAGCATGTGAACATTATGTGAAATATAGCTCGTGAGATCATGGCACCATTTTAATTTTGTTGGTTTGCCCAGAACATATCTTTGTCTAACAAACATTTTGGCAAGTATTGATTAGTGCAGAGAGAAAATGAAGATTGTCATAGATTGTGGTACTATCTCTAGTATAACATTAAACAAGCAATGGCAAAGCCAATAGGTCTGGTGTTGGTCGCCAGCTTAGGTCCTTGTCATTGCTCACTTTGGGGCAGATTTACGAGCCCCTTGCGCCACTTTTGCGCCGCCGCTGCGTCACTTATGTGACGCAGCGGCGACGCAAAACATGCGCCACGTTGCGCAATATTTACAACGTGACGCATCTAGGGAGATGCGTCACGCTGTAAACCCCTGCGCCACATGAAACCTGCGCCAGGTTTCAAGTGGGCGTTCCGGCGCAGGGTGGGCGTTCCCTGCAGGTACGCCTCGTAAGAGTGACGCAGTGAAATCTACAAGATTTCACTGAGTCACTTTTACGCCCATGCTGCGTCAAAACACTGCGCCTGCTTGAAGCAGGCGTAAGGATTGACGCAGCATGTTAGGCATAGGGCACCCCGAGCCTTGCTGGAGCCGCATCGCGCTTGCGACGCGATTCCAGCAATGCGCCGCCTTTCCGTCGGGGGATGCGACACGCATCTGCCCATCCGTGCGCCACGGCGCGCCGCATTGTAAATGCGGCGCATCGGCGGTGGCGCAAGGGCAAACTTGCGTGACGCATCTTCCCTGGCGCATCCCTGCTGATTTGCAGGGATGCGCCAGGGAACGTAAATATGCCCCTTTGTGTTTTCATGGTTTTTGCAAAACGTTATTGATGGGGAAGCTGCTAGGCCCCACCAGTCTAAAAAAACATTGTCTAGAAGCAAAAAATATGTTTTGTTCCCTAATGAGCGCACATTACCATATTAGTCTCCGGTACTTCAGGCAACTACTCCGTTTGTGGATGTTTTCCTTGTGAAAAGGTAGAATGCAGTCGCTCACAGTGAAGTCTGCCAATGGCTGAAGTCGGCTGCCCTATGCTGTATGCTGTAGTGGGTGGATGAAAAATGTGAATGACACTGTAAAAGACCAATGGATGAAGAGCGCTGGCTGAAAGCGCCTATAAGTATAGTATACATATATTTTTGGGTAAAATTAAAAAGTCTTGGCTAACACTAGACCTGCAAAAACATGTGAAGTGAAAGACAGCTGGTGCCAACCTGTGAGTGGATCCCCAATAACATTGGACCTAATACCGCTGTAAGAAAAACTTCAATGGACATTGGATCAATTGAAGGGCTTTTGGATTAGATAAATCAGAAAACCTATTAACAGGCAAACGTGACGTTCCATAATGTGCTGATATCTTACCTTTGTGTGATTCAGGTGTGACCCCAAATGTAGATGGATATCACATTTCACTGTAATGGCTCATATGTTGGAAGACAGCTAAAAGTACTTCTTAAAAAAGTATCTGATTAATCTGCTCATTAATAAAAATGGAGATGCAAAAGTTCAAAAATTGGGAAGAGGAATTAATGTAACATATGTTATAAAGGCTGTTTATAATGTGCACCTCATGCAGATATAATGCATAAGCAATTTGTAAAGCACATATTCAACCCCTGGGGTATCTTGGTCCTGAATAACAGATTTATGTTGTTATCCATCTCGATAGTACTCTTTTTAGCAACCTTTCAAACACTGAAAGGCTAGAATTTGAACCTGTAACCACGTGGTCAAACACAGGCTCCAAGAGCAGATGCATTAGTCCACCGAGCCACCAGAAGCGGATAAGATACCATCCAGTGAAGATATCCATGTGCTACCAAAAAGCGCATCAACAATGAGGTAGATGAACGGCAAAAGAAAGATGTTCAGCAAAATGAACCGCTTTATGACAGTGCAGGTGCAGATGACATTGTAATACCATATTTGATGAGTTAAGTTTCGAGTACATACAAAAGAAACATCATAAACTTTGTGGACTTATTATTTATAATGAGGTGAAATTAGTAAGTATTTCCCCGGAGCAACATGTACTAACCGATCAGCTGCAGGAAAGATATTAGGAGAGAAACAATCATACAATAATCTAAAAGTTAGTATTTACTGAAAAATGTCTCATTATTACGGCTAATAACATTGCCGCTGCTAATTAGGACAAATGCACCATGATGCAACACAACAAAATGCAATTTAAACCTTTCGCAAAGCAGTGACAGAGTGATGTCAAAATAATGTGCAGGCAGTATGTAATGTCTCAACCACACTATTTTATCTCTGTTACCAATGTTTTCTTTATTTGTGCTGCACCTGTGAACTTTGTTGATAATAACAACTAGAATGATTAAAAAAATATATATATATATATACATATATATATATATATAGAGAGAGAGAGAGAGAGAGCGAGAGAGACAGAGAGAAAGAGAGAGAGAGAGAATTATAGATGAGTAGCAGTGAATAATGTGAATGCTTTCCTCAAAAGGTTCTGAGTGACATCAAATAGACGAGTGCAAACCTGAAGTTGGTAAACTCGCCGTCATTCACTCTTACCCAACTTCAATTTTATGTAGTGAATACCCCATCCAAATTATCAGCCCCTGCTTTCCAAATGATATGGCCTAAGCTGCCTTAGCACTGGGCCCCATGTAACATCTGAGTCCTGCCACGCACCCCACCATTCTGTGACCATCATAACTCTCTCCCTCAAAACAAAAAAAATACCCAGGGGCTTATTTACAAGCCCCTTGCGCCACTTTTGCGTCATTTTTAACATGGTAAAAGTGACGTACGGGTGGCGCAAGGGGCTTGTAAATAAGACCCCCAGCATCTAGCCAACCTACACGCCCTCAGCAGTACCCTCTAATATTAAAGCATTGCACCTAGTGGTTTGCCCCCGATCCTCACACCCTCTGATTTCATTAACCCCTGCCCCATCCAATTAAAATAATGGTGTCCTGCCATCCATGCACACCATAACCCCATTCTCTCTTCAAACCACTCCTCTCCAGTTGAATGCGTAAAAATAATGCCTGGTCTTCTGCTATCCACTCCCACCACTCTCTTTACCTTAACTCCTTCACGCCAGCTGAAGCTGTGCTCTCCATCATAACAGAGAGCTCTCTGAGGAATTGATGATGAAGCAACAGTCAGTGGGAAGCAACTTTCCCACTGACAAAATATTTGAGCTTGGACAGAATTTTGTTTTATTTTCCAACTAATACAGCTTGCTAATGTAAAATAAGTTTAGGTGAAACAATTCTGAATGAGCTGCAGAATTATTTCGGCACCTTCTAAGTATTTGTTATGCCGCTGCTGAGTATAAAAAAATCTGCTTTATTGATGGATGACATTCTTTTTTTATGCGTTAATTTCTAAAGCATGAGGACAGTAAAAATGTTTCAAGCCAATCTCTCACTGCATATGTGCTATCTCCGAAACATGGCGACTGAATGGCAAATTTAAACAAACATATTTTGCTTTTACGTAAATCTGCAGAGAAACCTGGAAACGTGGCATAAAAGTCCTATACACAAATGTTATTGCAGTGTGGCCTTACTCCGCCCATGTATGAGATTAAAAAATGGCAATGGGGTTCACAAGCAGCACTGAGATGCTGTTTGCTAAATTGCAAGTTTCACTAGTAGCAGGGACACTAAGGGCCTGATTACGATGTAGGTGGCAGTTGCCTCCGACCGACATCACCGCTGAATCAGGACTGACCGACCTCCGGTCGGCGGTCCAGACTGCATTATTACGATGCAACAGCACATGGTGGAGTCGCACACTCCCATTTCCCAATGGGAGCTTGTGCGGTGGTTGGAAACTGGCCGCAGCACAAGTTCCCATAGAGAAATGGGAGTTTGTGTAAATCCCTGTGGCGGACACCGTGAGGTGCCCACCACAGGGTGCAGGGATTTACAGGGGGGCACCATAGGTGCCCCCCAAACCCACAACTGTAGGCCGCGGAGGCAAGGGGGCCCTACTAGGGGCCCCCAAAGTCACTTTCCGACAGCCTTTCCATGTCAGAAAGGCCGGCATGGAAAGGCTGTGTGAAACCGACATTGTAATCCTGACGGCGGAAACGCCGTCCTATAGGAATTACTCTGCAGTTCTCACTAGCGGACGGGCTCCATGAGCCTGTCGAAGCCAGCTGGAATGACCGGCCGGTTTGACTTCCGACCGCTTACATTTTAATTAGGCAGTCGGAAGTTAAACCAGGGATGTCGGTCGGAAAGCCTCTGACTTGCGGTCGGAGGCTTTCCGACCAACATCATAATAGGGCCCTTAGTACCGTAATTGTTTACAATGTGACTAGTTTAGTTAAAAAGCTAATTTTTGTAACTATAATGTATTCTTGTGACATTTTATAATTAGTAGAAAGCTAATTGAGAGGTGAACTAAGATTTGGTGACGAATTCTTCTTTCATGGACTGTAGTCAAACCAGTTTTCCAAGGTCTGTAAAGACTATAAATAAATTCCTCCTCTGGCCAGAGTACCAGCAGAAGGTGTGATTTGTTTGGATGGCTAGTGTCCTTCTTGGGGGTCAATAGAACTTCTCGCTATGTGGCTCCTATTGTTGCTCACAATCAGTAAGAGAAGAAAGAAGCGGACACTGCCAGTAAACACCTCGCTCTCCACTTAGTAGGTACACGTGAAATAAGCAGGAAAGGAAAGGAGGAATTCATGACAGGAAAGCACCAGAGAGGAGGTTGACAATTCTGCCACATAAAGGCACACTTGGCAGTCTCTTATTTTGCTCTCATGGTAAAGGTATGACAAAGTGGTGATTGCCTTTGAAGAAGGTCTTCACTAAATACATGACTCCCTATTAACCCCTTCGATGCTCATGATGAGCTGGACTCGTCATGGCACACAGTGTTCGTGTGCTCATGACGAGTCCAGCTCGTCATGAGACCCAGCACAGGAAATCCCTCTGGTGCGGGCACCAGAGGGATTCCCTTTATCCCCTAAAGCCTCGGGAGCTGGGGAAGAGCTTCCCCAGCTCCCGAGGCCCCCTGGTTTCCCTGAAATGACGATCGGCGCACACGTCGCGCTGATGTCATTTCAGTGAAACTGAAACTGAAATGAGCCAAGAGGCTCATTTCAGTTTCAGTTTCTACGTGCTCAGGGGCTATCTCAGCCCCCTGAGCACGTAGAAACTCAGGAGAGGTATCGTTGGAAAGGGAGAATCTCCCTTTCCAATGGTACCCCTCCTAGTGGATCCCTGCTTGGGGATCGCCCCAGGAGGGCGATCCCCAAGCAGAGATCCACCCACTAGGCACCAGGGAGGGGGGAGCGGCCCCTTGGGCAAGGGCCTTTGCTCCCCCCATAAAATATTTGGCATGATTAGTCTTTCTGCCCCCCCTGGGGGGTAGATGGGGGCAGTAGCCCCCAATCTGCCCCCCCGGGGGGGTAGAAAGCCCACTAGACACCAGGGATTTTTATGGGAGGTTTATTAGGGGTGGGGGCTGCCCAAAACGGGCATGCCGATGCCCCCACCCCCCCCCCGGCCACAAAATTAGTCTTTCTGCCCCCCCTGGGGGGCAGATGGGGCAGTAGCCCCCAATCTGCCCCACCGGGGGGGCAGAAAGCCCACTAGATACCAGGGATTTTTTTTTAAATTATAGTTAGGGGTGGGGGCTGCCCAATATGGGCATGCCAATGCCCCCACCCCACCCCGCCACAAAGGTACAGTCTTTCTGCCCCTCCTGGGGGCAGATGGGGGCAGTAGCCCCCAATCTGCCCCCCTGGGGGGGCAGAAAGCCCACTAGATACCAGGGATTTTTTTTAAATTATAATTTGGGGTGGGGGCTGCCCAATATGGGCATGCCAATGCCCCCACCCCACCTCGCCGCAAAGGTACAGTCTTTCTGCCCCTCCTGGGGGGCAGATGGGGCAGTAGCCCCCAATCTGCCCCCGGGGGCAGAAAGCCCACTAGACACCAGGGTTTTTCCCCTCGATACATTTAGGGGTGGGGGTTGCCCAAGATGGGCATGCCAATGCCCCCACCCTCCCCCACGAAATTCCAGTCTTTCTGCCCCCGGAGGCAGATGGTGGCAGTGGCCACCAATCTGCCCCCACCCGGGTGTTCAGAAATACCCTAGATGCCAGGGATTATTTTTTTATAGGCCCGGGGTGGGGGCTGCCCAGAATGGGCATGCAAATGCCCCCACCCTACCCCCAAAGAAAAAAAAACTTTCTGCCCCCCAGGAGGCAGATGGGGGCAATAGCACCTGATCTGCCCCCCCGGGAGGGGGCAGAAAGCCCACTAAGCGCCAGGGATTTTTTTTATATAGGTAGGGGTGGGGGCTGCCCAGAATGGGCATGTCAATGCCCCCACCCCAAAAAAATGCTACAGTCTTTCTGCCCCCCTGGGAGGCAGATGGGGCAATAGCACCTTATCTGCCCCCCGGGGGCAGAAAGCCCACTAGCCACCAGGGATTTTTTTTTTTTACAAAGTTCGGGGTGGGGGCTGCCAAGAATGGACATGCCAATGCCCCCACCCACCCCAAAAAGATGTCACTGTCTTTCTGCCCCTCCCAGGAGGCAGATGGGGGCAGTAGCCCCTGATCTGCCCCCGGGGGGCAGAAAGCCCACTATGTGCCAGCGATTATGCTGGCTTTTTATACGGAGGGGTGGGGGCTGACCAGAATAGGCATCCCAATGCCCCCGACCCCCAAAAGAATAGCCACAGTCTTTCTGCCCCCTCGGGGGCATATCGAGGCAATAGCCCCTGATTTCCCCCTCCCCAGGGCGGCAGAAAGCCCACTAGGCACTGACTTTTTTCAGAATGTGCCTACGTGTTGAATTTGGTTCCTAGCTCTGCCGGCACCCAGGGAAACCTAGCAAACCTATACATTTTTAAAACTAGACACCCAGGGGAATCCAGGATGGGCTGACTTGACTGGCTCTCACCAGGTTCTGTTACCCAGAATCCCTTGCAAACCTAAAAATGTGTCCCAAAAAACACATTTTCCTCACATTTCTGTGGTGGAAAGTTCTGGAATCTGCGTGGATCCACAAAATTCCACCCACCCGCGTTCCCCAAAGTCTTTTGAGAAAAATGGTACCTCACTTGTGTGGGTAGGACTAGTGGCCGCGACAGGAAACGGCCCAAAACGCAACATGGACACACCACATTTTCACAGTGAAACGGACCCTTTTTTGTAAAGTGCCTAGCTGTAGATTTTGAACCCTAACTCTGCCGGCACCTAGGGAAACCTAGCAAACCTATACATTTTGAAAACTAGATACCCAGGGAATCCAGGATTGGGTGACTTGACTGGCTCTCACCAGGTTCTGTTACCCAGAATCCCTTGCAAACCGAAACATTTGTCAAAAAAAACACATTTTCCTCACATTTCTGTGGTGGAAAGTTCTGGAATCTGCGTGGATCCACAAATTTCCACCCATCCTGCGTTCCCCAAAGTCTTCAGAGAAAAATGGCACCTCACATGTGTGGGTAGGCCTAGTGCCCGCAACAGGAAACGACCCAAACGCAATGTGGACACACCACATTTTCACAGTGAAAACGGACCCTTTTTTTGCAAAGTGCCTAGCTGTAGATTTTGAACCCTAACACTGCCAGCACCTAGGGAAACCTAGCAAACCTATACATTTTTGAAAACTAGACACCCAGGGGAATCCAGGATGGGGTGACTTGACTGGCTCTCACCAGGATCTGTTACCCAGAATCCCTTGCAAACCTAAAAATATGTCCAAAAGAACACATTTTCCTCACATTTCTGTGGTGGAAAGTTCTGGAATCTGCGTGGATGTACAAAATTCCACCCACCCCGCGTCCCCCAAAGTCTTCCGTGAAAAATGGTACCTCACTTGTGTGGATGGGTTAAGTACCCGCGACAGGCAAGGGCCCAAAACCTATTGAGGCGACATCAAAATTACCTATCACAAACCAACCTGGTTTTGCAAGGGGGGGTCCCATGAGTTTTTGGCCCCGGGCTCCACGGCCATCTAGGGAAACCTACCCAACCCACACATTTCTGAAAACTAGACACCCGGAGGAGTCCAGCGAGGTATGGCTTGCGTGGGTCCTCCAAAATGTTCTTACCCAGAATACCCTGCAAACCTTAAATTTAGCTGAAAATATCACGTTTTTCTCCAATTTCTGTGTGGGAAAGTTCTGGAATCTACGTGGATCCACAAATTTCCTACCACCCAGCTTTCCCCTAGGTCTCCCGATAAAAATGGTACCTCACTTGTGTGGGTAGGCATAGTGGCTGAAACAGGAAATGGCCCAAATCGTATTGTGGAGACTTCAAAACTACCTATAACAAAACTACCTGGTTTTGGGGGGCACCTGGTTTTGGCCCCGGGCTCGCCGCCATCTAGGGAAACCTACCAATCCCACACGTTTCTGAAAACTAGACACCCTGGGGAGTCCAATGAGGTATGGCTTGCGTGGATCCCCCAACGTTTCCCTACCCAGAATCCCCTGCAACCCTCAAATTTAGCTGAAAAAAACATATTTTCCACATATTTTTGCGTGGAATCACCGTGCTGGCACAAATGTCCTACCACCCAGCGTTGCCCTTGTTCCCCGAGTAAAATGATACCTCACTTGTGTGGGTGTCCAAAGCAGAACTGGCTAAAAACGTATTTTTAAAAAAATATAGCGCTTAGAATTCTCGGTGCTATACCCTAAATCCCTATGTTTTGGGCTCTTCCCAGTCACAGGCCTTTGGCCCACCCACACAAGTGAGGTATCATTTTACTCGGGAGAACAAGGGAACGCTGGGTGGTAGGACATTTGTGCCGGCCAGTGATCCCACGCAAAAATGTATGGAAAAGTGATTTTTTCAGCTAAATTGAGGTTTGCAGGGGATTCTGGGTAGAAAACGTTGTGGGACCCACACAAGCCATACCTCGCTGAACTCCCCAGGTGTCTAGCTTTCAGAAATGTTTGGGTTTGGTAGTTTCCCAAGATGGCCGCCGAGCCCGGGACAAAACCCAGGTGACCCTCTTGCAAAACCAGGTTGTTTTGTGATAGGTAATTTTGATAGTCGCCTCAATAGGTTTTGGTCCCTTTTCTGTCGCGGGTACTTGACCCACCCACGCGAGTGAGGTATCATTTTTATCAGGAGACCTGGGGAACGCTGGGTGGGAGGAAATTTGTGGATCCACGTAGATTCCAGAACTTTCCCACACAGAAAGTTGAGAAAAAGTGTTTTTTCCAGCTAAATTTGAGGTTTGCAGGGCATTCTGGGTAGGAAAACGTTGGGGGATCCACGCAAGCCATACCTCGCTGGACTCCCGGGTGTCTAGTTTTCAGAAATGTGTGGGTTCGGTAGGTTTCCCAAGATGGCCGCCGAGCCCGGGCCAAAACCCAGGTGACTCCCTTGCAAAACCAGCTTGTTTTGTGATAGATCATTTTGATGTCTCCTCAATACGTTTTGGGCCTTTGCCTGTTGCGGGTACTTGAACCACTCACACCAGTGAGGTTTTTGGCCCTGGGCTCGGCGGCCATCTTAGGAAACCTACCAAACCCACACATTTCTGAAAAGTAGACACCCGGGGAATTCCAGGGAGGTATGGCTTGCGTGGATCCCCCAACGTTTTCTTACCCAGAATCCCCTGCAAACCTGATATTTTGCTGAAAAAAATCACTTTTTTCGCACATTTTTGTGTGGTAAAGTTGTGGAATCATGGGGCTGACACAAATTTCCTAGCCATTCAAGTCACCCCATCCTGGATTCCCCTGGGTGTCTACTTTTCAAAAATGTATAGGTTTGCTAGGTTTCCCTAAGTGCCGGCAGAGCTAGCGTTCAAAAACTACAACTAGGCACTTTGTAAAAAAAGGGTCATTTTTCACTGTGAAAATGTGGTGCGTCCACGTTGCGTTTTGTGCTGCTTCCTGTCGCGGGCACTAGGCCTACCCACACAAGTGAGGTACCATTTTTTTCGGAAGACCTTGGGAAACGCGGGGTGGGTGGAATTTTGTGGATCCATGCAGATTCCAGAACTTTCCACCACAGAAAAGTGAGGAAAATGTGTTTTTTGCCTATTATTTAGGTTTGCAAGGGATTCTGGGTAACAGAACCTGGTGAGAGCCATTCAAGTCACCCCATCCTGGATTCCCCTGGGTGTCTACTTTTCAAAAATGTATAGGTTTGCTAGGTTTCCCTAAGTGCCGGCAGAGCTAGGGTTCAAAAACTACAACTAGGCACTTTGTAAAAAAGGGTCATTTTTCACAGTGAAAATGTGGTGCGTCCACGTTGCGTTTTGCGCTGCTTCCTGTCACGGGCACTAGGCCTACCCACACAAGTGAGGTACCATTTTTTTCGGAAGACCTTGGGGAACGCATGGTGGGTGGAGTTTTGTGGATCCACGCAGATTCCAGAACTTTCCACCACAGAAAAGTGAGGAAAATGTGTTTTTTTGCCAATTTTTAGGTTTGCAAGGGATTCTGGGTAACAGAACCTGGTGAGAGCCAGTCAAGTCACCCCATCCTGGATTCCCCTGGGTGTCTACTTTTCAAAAATGTATAGGTTTGCTACGTTTCCTAAGTGCCGGCAGAGCTAGGGTTCAAAAACTACAGCTAGGCACTTTGCAAAAAAAGGGTCATTTTTCACTGTGAAAATGTGGTGCGTCCATGTTGCGCTTTGCGCTGCTTCCTGTCGCGGGCACTAGGCTGACCCACACAAGTGAGGTACCATTTTTTTCGGAAGACCTTGGGGAACACGGGGTGGGTGGAATTTTGTGGATCCACGCAGATTCCAGAACTTTCCACCACAGAAAAGTGAGGAAAATGTGTTTTTTTGCCAATTTTTAGGTTTGCAAGGGATTCTGGGTAACAGAACCTGGTGAGAGCCAGTCAAGTCACCCCATCCTGGATTCCCCTGGGTATCTACTTTTCAAAAATGTATAGGTTTGCTAGGTTTCCTAAGTGCCGGCAGAGCTAGGGTTCAAAAACTACAGCTAGGCACTTTGCAAAAAAAGGGTCATTTTTCACTGTGAAAATGTGGTGCGTCCACGTTGCGTTTTGCGCTGCTTCCTGTCGCGGGCACTAGGCCTACCCACACAAGTGAGGTACCATTTTTTTCGGAAGACCTTGGGGAACGCGGGGTGTGTGAAATTTTGTGGATCCACGCAGATTCCAGAACTTTCCACCACAGAAAAGTGAGGAAAATGTGGTTTTTTTTGCCAATTTTTTAGGTTTGCAAGGGATTCTGGGTAACAGAACCTGGTGGGAGCCAGTCAAGTCACCCCATCCTGAATTCCCCTGGGTGTGTAGTTTTCAAAAATGTATAGGTTTGCTAGGTTTCCCTAAGTTCCCGCAGAGCTAGGGTTCAAAAACTACAGCTAGGCACTTTGCAAAAAAAGGGTAATTTTTCATTGTGAAAATGTGGTACGTTCACGTTGCATTTTGAGCCATTTCCTGTTGTGGGCACAAGGCCTACCCACACAAGTGAGGTACCATTTTTATCGGGAGACTTAGGGTAACACAGAATTGTAGAGCAACTGTTATTACCTATTGACTTTCGATGCATTTCTGCCTTCCAAATGAAAGACAATGTGTAAAAAATAAGTCATTTTGAAAAATGACCTATAATTCTCATGCTAGTATGGGTACTCCCAATTTCGGAAATGTGCAAATATCTACTGTTTCTAAAATCTACATTTTGTTCCCATTTCAGAAATACATAGGTGTCTTTCATAACAATTTTTCCATGTATACATTTTCCCAAAATAATTGCTATATACCCGGTACATAATAAAAAACCATTGCAAGATGCTGCTTAGTTATTGGCTCTGGGTTCGTCGGGTTCTTGGTGAACCTACAAGTCCTATATATCCCCACAACCAGAAAGGTCCAGCGGATATAACGGTATATTGCCTTCAAATAGCTGTCATAATTAGAAGAAGTTACAGGTGAAAACGTTGACACAAATGGCTGTTTTTTTCAACTAATTTTCAATTTTTCCTTTATTTAACTGTTAGTTTCTATAAGGAAAACTTTAAGGATCTACACAAATGACCCCTTGCTGAATTCAGAATTTTGTCTACGTTTCAGAAATGTATGGCTTTCCAGGATCCATTATTGGTTTCATACCCATTTCTACCATTAACTGGAAGGAGGTTGAAAGCACAAAAAATAGCAAAAATAGGCTATGTCCCAGAAAAATGCCAAAACTGTGTAAAAAAGTTGGTTTTCTGACAAAAGTCTGCTTGTCCCTGAAAGCTGGGAAGATGGTGATTTCAGCACCACAACCCCTTTTGATGCCATTTGCAGGGAAAAACAAGACGCTTTCATCTGTAGCCCTTTTTTCGCATTTTTCCCCCAAAAAACAAAATTTAGCTGTATTTTGGCTAATTTCTGGGTCCCCTCCAGGGGAATCCACAAACCCTGGGTACCTTTATAATCCCCATGATGTTAGAAAAAAAGGACGCAAATTTGGGATGGATACCTTATGTGGTCAAAAAGTTACAGGGGCCTAAGCGCGCACTACCCCAAATAGCCAAAAAAAAGGCTTAGCACAGGGGGGGAAAAGGCCTAGCAGCGAAGGGGTTAATTCTCTAGAGCTGAAAGCAATTCCTGAGGTTCAGACAAGCTGAAGTGAAGAGAAGTCCACAAGAAGACGTGGGTTAAGGAAATCTTGGAAGAAGAACAAATAGGCCAATGTGACTGCACTTTACCTGAAGCTCTTGCTATGGGAAGTGATTAAGAAGACTGTCTACAGATGAAGGAGCAATTGAGGGGGCAAGATTACTCGGTTTTGTCCCGCTATGAGCTTTTTGCAGTGAAGTTCAAGGCTTCTGCCAGACCACAGAAACCAGTTATCCGACCTCATGGAGCCTTGCTGAGCTGCCACTCCCAGCCTTTTTTCGCGAAAGAATTCCGGGCCATATTAGCAACAAAATGCGATAAATATTGCAGAGCGCGCTTAGCGCGAAATATTCTATCGCCAGCTATCGCTGGAATATATCGCCACGCTAACGCTGTATTAGCAACAATTAGCGCTATGGCGATGATTATTCCAGCGATAGCGTATATCGTGAGAATATCGCTGGAAAACCAGCGATATTCTCGCATTAACGCTAAGGTGGATTCAGCATTAGAATCCACCTCCTATACTACAAACAGGTAAGTCATCCTCACTAGCAGGTGTTAAAATCTAGCGATAAACGCACTTAGCGTGAATTATTTTATCGCTTCGCCTGCCTTGCTAATAGGGGGTAGTGGTGTTAGCGACTGTATTCAGTCGCTTTTAGTAGGGAACGCCTTCCTTGCATGTCATTAGCGATAATTATCTCTGACATGCAAGGCAATGGAAAACGCAGCCTCTAACGCCTGAAAGCTGTCGCTAACGCCTGTTAGCGACAGCTTGCTAATTGGGCGATGAAATTATCGCCGCTTTAGCGGCAAAAAGTGCCGCTAAAGCGGCGATAAAGCCCTTGATAATATGCCCCTCCAGGTCCAAAAAGGCACTAAGAGTTTTATTAAGTCCCTGCAATACCATTTGAAAACACTATGAAAAATCAGATCAGGTCAATTGTAGACCTATGTTAGACCTGTCAGCCTAAACGTGGTCTTTCCAGTGAATTTTCAGTCTATGTCGTCTGTCTCATGTAACAATGTGGGATATCAATGTGAACTTTAGCACATGCCCAGCCGGGAGCAGCACAAGTCTTCAGATTTCACCATGGCCTGACAATATGCAGCAGTGCATATTGATTAATGGCATACATTGAGTCTATGTCTATGTCAAGTGTCTTTTACACGGGGGTAATATTGGATTACCCTTCTATGATTCATAGATATAGTATAGTCATGACAAAGTGACATGATACGATTCTTATGATGCCATGGGTGGAGGGTCTGGCCGGCTATATGTCCACCCAGGAGTGCTGGTAAACAATCTACACTATGTAGAGATTGCATCTGCCTGCCATAGTGACTCCCTTCACAGCACTTTAGTTTGCCAAGCAGGTACCCTGTTTCCTGTGCCCAATTGCAAAAATGTCTGTTCAGGAAAAACAAATTCCCAATGTTTGTTTTCTCTAAACAAAAAATAAAATGACCCGAGATGTAAGTCGTTTCCTCCCTGACCCTGTCCACCATGCCAGACATAGAAGACATAGGAAGGGAAAATTGGTGACTTTTATCCCGTTTTTAATAATGCATGATGACCATCACTGTGTCCTGTGATGCATGGGTCACTGGGTCAGAGGCTTACAATGGCAGAGCCAGCAGAAGATCTTCTAGAATAAACTGGTGCTCCCTTGACTTTAAACAGAATGCTCTGAGTCTGAATATACATCGCAGTAGGCTGAAATAGGTGACAATTGAAACTAGCTGTGAAGCATCATCCTTGGTGAATACAGGATTTACATTTGTCTCACTCCGAAACTTAGGCACCAAATTTAAAGGCTTCAGCAGGAGAACAGAATTTACATGCCCACCTTGGGGAACTCTTGTCAGCCACAGAGTCATGCCTTGCTCTGCTGGAGGACTTTACCTTCCATCTCACAGATCACGGATATTATTAAGAGTTTAGTAGATTAAAATAATTGCCCTAATTTGGGCTTCGTCATTCTGCTCAACTTGTGACTATACTGCCTCATTTAGAAGTGGGGAAACCATTGGTCTTTCCGCTGTCAAAGCTGTGGATCCTCGGACTCAAGCAACTGGTGAACACGCCCACCCACTACGCCGGCCACACGCTTGACCCCGTCTTCCACTGACCACCGGACTCCACTGGACCGACCACAGCTGCGTCCACTTCAGCTTCAGAAAGACTGCGACCCACCACCACCCGCAACAGGCTCCCCGCCGGAGCTGGAGCAAGATCACCGCCGAGCAGCTCACCACCTCCCTCAGCCAGAACACACCCACCAACACAACGGACCCAAACGAAGCAGCCAGCAACCTCGCCAAGTGGCTGACCGCCTGCGCCGGCGACCTCGCACCACTAAAAACCCTCCCAGCAGACCCGGAAGCAAGAAAACCCCTTGGTTCACCAACGAACTCAAGGAATCCAAGAAGAATTGCCGCACTCTCGAGAAAACCTGGCGACTCGACCAGACCACAGACAACAGGACCGCCCTCAAGCACGCCACCCGTAAACACCACCAGATGATCCGTGCCACCAAGAAGTCGGCACTCAAAGAACGACTGGACAACAACGCCCACGACAGCAAGGAACTTTTCAGCATCGTCAAAGAGTTCTCCAACCCCGGCGCCGGACACAACGACATCACCCCCTCGCAAGACCTCTGCAACTCACTCGCCGCGTTCTTCCACCGCAAGATCACCGACATACATAACAGCTTCGACGCACAAACCACGCACCCTACCGCCCGAACCAACGCCCGCCACCACCACCCTCTGCAACTGGACCCCGATCAGCACCGAAGACACCACCCGCACGATGAACTCCATCCACTCCGGATCACCAACCGACCCCTGCCCACACCACGTCTTCAACAAAGCCGACGCCACCATCGCACCCCATCTCCGGGACATCATCAACTCCTCCTTCCACACCGCCACCTTCCCGGAGAGCTGGAAGCACGCCGAGCTTACCGCCCTCCTGAAGAAACCAACGGCGGACCCCACCGACCTCAAGAACTACCGTCCCATCTCGCTCCTTCCGTTTCCGGCCAAAGTCATCGAGAAGACCGTCAACAGACAGCTTGCCGCCTTCCTCGAGACGAACGGATCCCTCGACCCCTCGCAGTCCGGGTTTCGGGCCAACCACAGCACCGAGACCGCCCTTATCGCAGCCACCGACGACATCAGAACCCTAACCGACAACGGGGAAACAGCAGCCCTCATCCTCTTGGACCTCTCCGCGGCGTTCGACACCGTCTGCCACCGCACCCTAGTGAAGCGCCTCAGCAACATCGGAATCCGACAGAAAGCACTGGAATGGATCATCTCGTTCCTCGCCGGAAGAACCCAGAGAGTCCGCCTCCCCCCATTCAGATCCGAGGCCACCGAAGTCATCTGCGGCGTTCCACAAGGATCTTCACTCAGTCCAACCCTCTTCAACGTCTACATGAGCCCCCTCGCAGCCATCGCATGCCAACACAACCTCATCATCATCTCCTACGCCGACGACACCCAGCTGATCCTCTCCCTCACCAACGACCCCACCACCGCCAGAGCCAACCTACACGACGGGATGAGAGACGTCGCCGACTGGATGAGGAACAGCCGCCTTAAACTGAACTCAGACAAGACGGAAGTCCTCATCCTGGGCTCATCACCCTCCGCCTGGGACGACTCCTGGTGGCCCCCGGCCCTGGGCACCGCGCCCAAGCCAACGGACCACGCACGCAACCTGGGCTTCATCCTGGACTCCTCCCTGTCAATGACCAGACAAGTCAACGCCGTCTCATCTTCGTGCTTCAACACCCTGCGCATGCTCCGCAAGATCTTCAGATGGATCCCCACTGAAACCAGGAAGACCGTCACCCAGGCACTCGTCACCAGCCGACTGGACTATGGGAACACCCTCTACGCCGGAACCACAGCCAAACTTCAAAAAGACTCCAGCGCATCCAGAACGCCTCCGCACGACTCATCCTGGACATCCCCCGACACAGCCACATCACCGGACACCTGAAAGACCTGCACTGGCTCCCCGTCAGCAAGAGAATCACGTTCAGACTCCTCACCCACGCACACAAGGCCCTCCACGACCTGGGCCCAAAGTACCTCAACGACCGCATGACCTTCTACACGCCCACCCGCCAGCTACGATCAACCAGCCACGCCCTCGCCACCGTACCACGCATCCGCAGAACCACCGCCGGAGGAAAATCCTTCTCCTACCTGGCAGCCAAGACCTGGAACTCCCTCCCCACTCACCTTCGGCGAACCCAGGACCATCTCTCCTTCAGGAAGCAGCTCAAGACCTGGCTGTTCGAGCAATAACTTACCCCCTCCCCCAGCGCCTTGAGACCCTCCCGGGTGAGTAGCGCACTCTATAAATGCCGTGATTGATTGATTGATTGATCGCTTCTACTTCAGATACTTTTGACTATAGCCCATCCACCAATAGGCCACAACTTCAGAGCATCATATGTCTCAGCCAATTTAGGGTGGGCATTTCAATGCATATTTTTCCTGCCTGGAACCACCAATTAGGTCATGATGGTCCTGGCCAAAAAAGAGAATAATAAATTGCCCCACAGCCAGGGAGAACAATTTGGGGTATAGATTTATCATTGTTCATGCAACTTGAAAAATATAATTCTTACACTATTTACATAATTAATAATCAATTAAATAATGATTGAACTTTTTTTAATTGATAGTTAATTAATTATTACTTAATTGACTTCCCGCTCTATACCCATACAAACCTGGGGCCAGCACATAATATATAACATAAAAAAATAATTACACAATTAATACAATTAATAATCAATTCAATTATTAATTAATAATTATGTATTAATTAATTACTCTTAACTTCCCACCCTACACTCCTGCAAACCTAGCAACCTGCTTTGACAATTTAAATTTCTATTATAATCAAGATAACAATTATCAATCATTTAACATTACAAACTATATTTAAAAATATTCTTACAATTATACAAACAATAATAACTGAAAAAATTATTATAGAAAGTAACACACATAAAAATAATTAAAAAATGTTATTTTTTTTATCACAATATTCTTGAAAACGATATTTCTATATCACTCTATTGTTGTGTCACAATATGTTTTCTCCGATATTTCTGCAACCGATATTTCCAACTCAATATTTTCTTCCAAATACCATTTGAAAACACTATGAAAAACCAGATCATGTCAACTGTAGACCTATGTTAGACCTGTGAGCCTAAAGGTGCTCTTTCCAGTGAATTTTCAGTCTATGTCGTCTGTCTCATGTAACAATATGGGATATCAATGTGAACTTTAGCACATGCTCTGCCGGGAGTAGCATAAGACTTCAGATTTCACTATGGCTTGACACTATGCAGCGGTGTCTATGTCAAGTGTCTTTTAAAGGGGGGTAATATTGGATTACCCTTCTATGATTCATGGATATAGTATGGTCATGACAAAGTGACATGATACCATTCTTATGATGCCAAATAGTACTGAGAGTTATAGATATGTGTGAAGATGAGGGGTACGATATTGTTTCTATATATTACATATTCTTGGAGAGAGGACCCACTAAAAGTGCCTTCCTTTTAAAAATGGAAGTCATTGCCGTACTGGGCGTGAGACCATGACATATAAGATGGTGCTTGCAAAAATTCAAGACTGACATAAACCAGAGATTTTGGATTTGTCTATGACATAACAGCAAGATAGACAAATTATTGTTTATGATACTACAATAGTAAGACAGACAAAAAACCTTTTGATGTCACAAATCGCCTTTATGTTTGGCTGTGAAGACTTATGACCTACAGGAGAGGTTCCCCCTGGCGTAACTGCCTGGTAAAACACCCGACAATTTTAGGTAAGTAAATGCATGAAGTATGCATGATTCACCAGCATGTTCTCCACATTTGCTTAGCTTGTGGTAACTTCAAATGTGTACAGCAATGGGTGCATTTACATGAGACACATGACACAATGTCTAAATGTGAAACAAAGGAAATATACAGTTTTGAAATATTTTTTTAAAAGTGTAGGGATTATTAAACTAATTTCATCATAATGACATCCATAATGCTTTATCCACAGGTGCAGATGGTGGACGGCAGATAAGGCTTATTCTTATCTGCATACATATGATTAGTGCAATAACAGTTGATATTAGGGGTACCGCTGACTGCCCTGATGAAGGCCCTAGACCCTCCAATGAGGGCCCCTTTGGAGGCCAAGACATGTTGGCAAGCGTTAGAAATGGGGTTTCTGCTTGGCTAGGGTATGCATCTAAGCCAGGCAGAACCCACTACTCTATCAGTGTAAGGGAGTTACACACCCAAGATAACCCCTGCTCACTCCCTTGGTAGCTTGGCAGAGCAGTCAGGCTTATCCCAGAGGCAATGTGTAAAGTGTTTGCGCAACACACACACCAGTGACACAATAAATGCACCACAAAAGAGACTCCACACAGTAGTATGTAACAATATCTCATATATTGTATATAAACACATAGACCACAATTACATAAACTAGGCAATTGTCATAACATCACAGGTAGGGCAATAAAGTAGACTTATAAGTGGCACACATCATAGAGAACATCCTACACCATCACTGTACACATTATGCAGGTCCTGGAATGATATTTCCTATCTTCTCATTGCAAGGTAAAAACAACATAAATCATGCAATCAGGACATAAAGAATGCAGCAGTTAGGTCAGGAAAAGAGGGCCCGATTCACAGAAGTAATCTGAGACAAAATCCTAAACTTACTACTTTTGGTATTCACAGAAGGCATTTAGTAGTAGTAAAGTTAGGATTTTGTCTTAAGTCTGTCTTAAGTCTGTCTTAAGTCTGTCTTAAGTCTGTCCTAAGTTTGTCTTAAGTTTGTCTTAAGTCTGTCTTAAGTCTGTCTTAAGTCTGTCTTAAGTCAAACTTAAGACAAATCCTAACTTTACTACTACTAAATGCCTTCTGTGAATACCAAAAGTAGTAAGTTTAGGATTTTGTCTCAGATTAGTTCTGTGAATCGGCCCCAGAATACATAAATTACCAGGTCACCCCAGTGGACCCTAAGTCATGAAATATTAGCATAACATTTCATTAACAACGAGCCCCGGTGGTCCCAGGAACCCTTGCGCCCCTACTACTAGCAAGGTGATAATGGACACACCAGTGCGGTCCCAGAAGCACCTGATCCTCTACTACAGGTGTTCTCTAAATGAGGCCAGTTCCAAATGAAGGGCCCCTTCCCGGGCTCACCCCGCAATTGCCACAAAAGCAAGGAATAAGTGCGTGCCCCCCCGGGTATTTGCAGACATGGGGGAACACACTGCCTAACTCTGTGGGGAGGCCTCGCTTTGTCCCCCACGTGTAGGGCGATAAGAAGTAGTTGTTCTCAAATGTGCCGAACAACTGTCGGGAAATGCAGCCGTATCAAACCTGTGAAGCCGCCGTTGCAGAGCATCCAGGACCCTCCCGGACTGATGATCCACAAGGGGGACAAGTGGAGCCGCCCATGAACAGGTGGCAGCAGGTCCGGGACCGCCAGGTAGGTCCAAGCAATAGCCAGGAGTCACTGCATGGGTCCCAGCAGTCCCAGCAAAGCCCGTGGGTCTCCAACCTCAGCCATGAAGGTACAAACTCCCAGCAATCCGCGCAACACTGGGGACCCCCCTTTTCTCGCTAGGGCAAAGCTGCCCTCACCCTGCAGCCACATCTTGCAGAGCGAGCCTGGTTGCTATGGCAACGTGGGTGCAGCTACGAGGAGGGATTCCTTCACATTGGGAGGAGGGGAGCAGTCTTCAAGCTTGCTCTGCCACCGGGTGTCCAGGGTTCCTCCCTGAGACTCTCCAGTAACATGCTCCACCTCACAGGGGGTGGAGACCACAGCGCTGACCTCAGTGCTGATCTGGTGGTTCCATCCGTCCTGGCTGGTCACAACCGAGGCAGCCGTACTTCTCCTTCTCACCGGCCACACCTCACAGGGACAACGCTGCACTGCTTGAACCGTAGGGGGCCGAGACACAGCCACGATGACAGGCAGAAAGGCTGCACGGCTTCTCCAGGGCAACCACACCCACTGTGAACTACATGACACCAGGGAAAAAACACTCACCATGTGCTTGCTTGAGGAATACAGCGTTCACCACACGCAGTTTTGGCAATTTTGAAAGAGCAGACCAGTCCAGATAGGAGCAGCAACTGCAGGCCGCCCCCACACACACATAAGGGGCAGCGCTCCTCACACAGATTACCCAGCTCTCCTTTCAGGCAGGTTCCTTTTAGATCTATCAAGGATCATTTGAAGTCTTTTATCTCCCTGAGACTTCCAACAGGAGGCAAGCATCCACAAGCCCTTGGAGATCTTCTCAAGCAGGATATGACAGCAGGGCAAAAAGAGTCAGTCCTTTTCCTCTGCCACAGATAGAAGCAGCAACTGCAGGCCAACCCACCACTCACACAGAAAAGGCAGCGCTCCTCACACAGCTCTTCGGATCTTCTTTTTAGTAGGTTTCTCTTGTTTCCAGAAGTAATGTAAAGGTCTGGGGTTTTAGCTCCAATACCTATACCCCATTTTCTCATTGTAGTCTTTATTTCAGAGTCTCTGAGCTCAGTACAAACCAGTTCTGCCCTCCCTGGTCCAGTTTGACCGCAGGGGGTGGAGACAGCATTGTGAAAAGGAGACACAGCCTATTCAGGTGCTAGTGAAACTCCACCCACCATTCTAAATGCAGACAAGGTCTTTTCAGCCTAGCTATGAGTCACCCAGGAAAGGCAGGACACACCTCAACCTCCCTTGCTACTGTCTAAAGTGAATGCATGCCCCCAACTCTTGTCACTCCAAAACCAGACAGCGAATACACAACTAGACAAAGGCACACAGAATGGTAAAGCAAAAAAATGCCCACTTTCTAAAACTGGCATTTTCAAAGACACAATTCAAAAACCACCTTCACTAAAAGGTGTGTTATTAAATTTTGAGTTCAGAGAGTCTAAACTCCATTTCTCCATCTTGTCCCAATGAAAAATTACACTTGTAAGATGTTACAAGGCAGCCCTCATGTTAGCCCATGGGACAGGCAGCCTTTCAGTGGTGAAAACCAAAATACACAGTATTTCACTATCAGGACATGTAAAACACACCAGAACGTGTCCTACCTTTCACACACACTGTACTCTGTCCATGGGGGTACCTTGGGCCTACCTGAGGGGTGCCTTACATATAAGAAAAGGGAAGGTTTGGCACTGGAAAGTGGGTGCACTTGCCAGGTCGACATGACAATTTACAACTGCGTGCGCAGACACTGCAGTGACAGGTCTGAGACACATTCACAGGGCTACTCATGTGGGTGGCACAACCAGTGCGCCAAATCCACGAGTAGCTTTGATTTACAGGCCCTGGCACACTCAGTGCACTTTACTAGGGACTTACAAGTAAATTATATATGGCAATCATGGATAGCCAATCACATTCACAATTTACACAGAGAGCATATGCACTTTAGCACTGATCAGCAGTGGTAAAGTGCCCAGAGTCCTAACACCAACAAAACAGGGTCAGAAAAATAGGAGGCAAAAGGTTTAGGGATAAACCTGCAAAAAGGGCCAGGTCTAACAGCAAGGATAAGGACATGACATTCGAGACATAGGTTCCGGTAGCATCCTTATGGTTAATTTTTAATCCAGCTGAATATATCCAAGAATAAAGGAAATACCCAGCTTTACACTGAGGTTGTTTTAGACAAAGATCTGAGACCCGCTTAGGACCAGAGAACAATTATTCTGATCTCTCTTCATAATGAGGTTGAGACCACCATGTTAATATCATCTTAACATGGTGGGTCGGACTGGCCGATGATGAAGCATGCCACAAAAGAGTGAAAGAGGCCTGTCCGTTTCAATATTCTTCTTGTTTTTGATTTTGGCGATTTGTAACACATACTTTTGTTATTCCAGATATTAGTATAGGAATATTTGTCTTGCCATACCAGTTGTGTGTAATGTTTTATGTGTAAAGGATGTACGGCAAGCAACCTCAATCTCCCTTGTTGTGTGATTCAGTTTGGTCTTTCCCAAAACCTTTTGCCATACTCTTTTTTTCTTTTTTTAATTGCTGATCTTGTTTTTGTTGGCCCTAGGACTCTCTGCACTTTACTGCTTCTAACCAGTGCTAAAGCAATTGTACTCACTCCCTCAAGCATGGTAAGATTGGCTTACACCGAATTGGCACATTTAATTTACTTCTAAGTCCCTAGTAAAGTGGTGCTACATGTGCCCAAGGCCCGTAAATACAATGCTACTAGTAGGCCTGCAGCACTTATTGTGCAACCCACTTAAGTAGCCCTTTAGACATGTCTCACGCCTGCCATAGCAGCCTGCAGCCCGTGTGTGCAATTTGAACTAATATTTCAACCTGGCAAAGTAAACTTTTTGCCAGGCGTAAACTTTCCTTTTTAATATATATGTCACCCCTAAGCTAGATCCTAAATAGCCCACAGGGCACGGTGCAGTGTATTGAAAAGGTTGGACATGTACTGTTAAATTTTACATGTACTGGTAGTGAAAATTGCTTAAATTCATTTTTCACTACTGCAAGGCCTTCCTCTCCCAGTGGACAACATTGGGTTACCTTATGACATTTAATAAGTGATAAATTTCAATTGGGAGCAGGTAGAAATATTGAGGTTGGTGTCTAAAGAATTGTGATTTAAACCCTCTTTAATGGTAAAATCAGAATTTAAGTCATAATTGTGAAAATGCCACTTGTTGCAACTATTTGGTGCCTTCAGCCTATATCCTGGGTCACATGACTAGCTGTAGCTGGCAGTTGGTCTTTGTGTATTGCTCCCAGACAGTGAGACAAAGGGTGAATAGATGTTGGCAGGATGGGCCATCTCTGACTTGATAGAGGGGCAGAGCTGTCACCTACCATGCTTGCACATCACAAAGCCTCTACCTCAGCACACTCACAAATGTTTTGACACTAGTGAAGCTGGGGCTAGGGCAGCGAGGCAGAAAATTCCAAACACCTCTGGGGGTGGAAATCTATAGAACCGTCTCCTACTTCAAAGCTGGCACCAAGTATAAATATTGGCCCCCTAGACCCAACTCTTCAGTACACTTCTGGAACTTAGGAAGACTCTGAAGGATTGATGTGCTGCTCTGCTGCAAGAAGGACAGCTACTCTGGTGCCCTGCTACTCTGCTGCCCTGCTGTCTGAGAAAAAACAACTGGGTATGCAGAGTCAGAGTGACTCCAAGGGCTAATTAGCTGGCCTCCTGATCACAGCCTCAGGGACAGAAAAAGCTTCACCCACCTTGACCTCAGCACCTGGACTCTGTCTGCTTTGAGTCTTGCCCCCCCCCAAGTGGTGCCATCCCAGTCCTGTAATCTTGGAAGTGAGCCTAAAGGTGCTCTGCCAGCTAAATTGTAGTCCCTTGGGCAGAACCGACGCAGCGTGATACATCTTCTTGCAGCTCTGCATCTGAACCACCACTGCATGAGGCATCTGGAATGCAGCACTTCACATCACAGCCCACAGCTCATTGGAACCACTGCTGCTTGATGCATTCCCGACACAGGACTTAGCGTCACAAGCCACTGTCGATGGCATCCTCGAAAATGGCGCAAGACCTCACATTGTCAGCCTCGTTGATGGCTCCATCAGCACCACCACAGTGCAATGCATCTCTGACGCAGGACTTTACATTGCAGCCTGTAGCAAATCTGAACCGCTGCTATGCCATGAATTCTCAAAGCAGGCTCGCACAACCCTTCGCAACCAGGATTTAAGGTACTTTGTTCAGTGAGCCCAGTTGGCACTTTCTGTTTTCAAGCACTATTTTCACTTAAATCTTTAAAATTGCATATCTCCAGTACTACTGATTGGATTTTTGTCTCAAAAGATTAATCACATTTTATTTTATTTTATTTTTCTAAATTGGTGTGAGATCTTTCTTCTGTTGTGTTTTCACTTTATTACTGTTTGAAGTGCTTTATAAGTACTTTAAATATTGCCTATAATTTAAGCCTGGCTGCTTTTGTGCCAAGCTACCAGACTGACAAAAATGGTGGTTGCTGCTTGAGTAGTGTTTCACCTATCCTTCCTCAGTAAGCCAATTTCCTACAATCGTTGAGTGGTCTAAGCTAAGGTTTTAAAGTATTGTAGTTTTATCTGTTCCCATTTTATCATTTCCAAATTGCGCATAGGAATTCAAATACCACCTGCTAACCAGAAAATAAATTACTGAGTAGATGTGTCTGAGTAATTATATTAAAAGACTGCCAAGCCTATTTGTAGAGATTGCAACACGTTACACATTTTGTGAATGGCAGGTTTGGTAAAACTTAGTAAACACATGTTTTTATATTTTTCTACATGAATTCCAAAAAAAGAAGTGACCACTGTGCACTTTTTCTGTGCTCGCTGGCATTCTTTCAGAATTCCTTTCTGCTGAAGATCAGCAAAGGTCAATGGAAAATGCAAATTTAATTTCATGATGGTCTGAGGGTTCTCAACCTTCACATATCAAATATAAAAAGATGAGGATGTGTATAAACAAGACACCATTTTTCTTTAAGCATTGTTGAATAGATGTTTTTCCAATTAGTGGTTCATGTTCACAAGGACCATCAGACACAAAGTTTACTTCAGACCTCAGGTACATTTTCTTAAGACATTCAGTCCTTTCTGGGTGCCGATAAGGCAGCTCCATTCACCATCTTTGGCAGATTCTGCTTTCATGCTCCGCTGATAGTGTCTTGAGCAAAAGTAAGAATAGAAAAGTATATGAATGGCCGTCTCTGCTTTGTGGTTACAGAAATGTTTACTTGAAACAGGTTGTTTTTGTTTGATGTTTTCTGTATATGAATAAGCCTTTATCTGGGTTCCATCTTTGAGAAAATCATATATCTATCATAATAATGTCGCTGACTTGGACCATTTCTATAACTTCATGGAGTAACCATCCAACATTGCTTTTCAGCCTGCTGTTGTTGGCTATGCAGATATTCGTTATAAACCTTAGGCCTCATAGCATTTAGATTCCAAATATTTTATGGTGGAACTAACATTGAACCAGATATGCATATATCCGAATCTCCAGGATAAAAGATGGCACATCAAGGACCTGGAGTTGAATGTGCAGAGTGGTGCTATATGTGCGTTTAAACACAGACATGTGACAAAAAATTTATTTTCCTTACTGATCAAATCATATTTAATAGCTATTATGACATCACAGAACCTATGTGATACCATCTCTGCTGTGCGTTAATTGTAGAACTAGAGGGCTCACCCAGACATTTGCTATCCCAAATCACACTAGTATATGTAGAAGCACAAGAGAGTTGTCTACTCTTTGTACCCTGAAGTGATAAATGTGCATTAGTGTACGTTCGTTGTGTTACCATATTATTTTTCAAATCTTTTATTAAGTTTAACAATAAGAGTTACTTTAAAAGTCCTCGATAAAGGTATAAAATCCAATATTGTATCCCAGGTCTTGAATTCAAAACAAGAAAATTGGGAAACAAAAACACTATCTTCACAGCAAGGTCACAACTTGAAAAAATCAGTTACAGGAAATTTAACTGAAAGAGGAAAGTGACAGAGAAAATTAGAATGAGAATTTTTCATGTTTGAAATCATCAGCCTCTGTTGGTGATACAGTATAGTGACAGCACTCTCCATTAGTGGACCTACACGTTCTGCATTAGCAGACTTCTGATTTCGGACACTACCCATCCCGACCCCGCAACCAACCTCAAACAAGCCGTTGAGAATCTCTCCTGGATCACCAAATGGGCTGACAGAGTCACCCCTATCAAGCCCTCCAAGACCAGTAGAGCCACTAAACTAGCCAGCTGGTACATACCAGAACTCAGGACCGTGAAACACATAAGGCAAACATCTGGAGAGACAATGGTGCACCAGCAAAGATCCCACTGACTGAGCCACCTTCAAACAAGCCCCCAACAAATACAATCAATGCCTAAATGACACAAAAAATGCATCCTGGCAGACCACATCGAAGAAAGCTCCATACATATCAAGCAACTCTTTAACATTGTCAGAGAGTTCCCCTGCCTATCAGCCACCGAGAACACAATCCCCTATCCCACGAACTCTGCAAAACCATGGCGGACTACTTCCACAACAAGTTATCCACCATCTACAGTAACTTTGAACACCAATCTACTGACCTCCACAGCCTCCTCATGCCAACCGATGTGACCTAAAACCTATCGCTCACTGCATGGAAACACAGAGCACCATGGCCATCATGAACTCCATCCACTCTGGAGCACCCACAGACCGCTGCAGCCACCACTTCTTCAACCTCAGGAACAAGGAAGTCAGCCACGAACTCACCTCCATTCTCAGTGCATCCATCACCACGGTCACCTTCGTCGACCAATGGAAACACACAGAGGTCAGACCCTTCCTCAAGAAACCCTCCGCCAACCCAACTATCTCAAGAACTACTGCCCCATCTCTGCTCCCATTTCCTGCCAAAGTCTTTGAGAAGGCCATGAACCAACAACTCACCAAATACTGGGAGAACAACCACCTGCTAGACACCTCCCAGACCGGCTTCCACACCAACCACAGCACCGTGACACCCTCATCGCTGCCACTGATGACATGAGAGTCCTCCTCAACAGGGGAGACACAGCAGCCCTGATCCTCCTCGACCTCACAGCAGCATTCGACACAGTATCGCACCTCACCCTTATCAAGAGACTCTGCCACATATTTAACCAGAGAGATGCCCTCAAATGGATTGAATCCTTCCTCACAGGACAAACCTAAAGAATCTGCCTACCTCCCTTCAGGTCGGAATCCAAGAGCACCATCTGCGGCATCCCGCAAGGTTTATCCCTTAGCCCCACCCTGTTAAACACCTACATGTTGCCCCTGGCCAACATAGTCAGAACCCAAGGCCTCAACATCATTTCCTACGCAGACAACACCCAGCTCATCCTCTAGCTCTCAGATGACCCCTCCACCACCACGACCAACTTCCACAACTGCATTGCCGAATGGATAAAGGCCAACTGCCTGGAGCAATAAAGATCGCCACCCCTCTATGTGAAGTTGCAGTTGATGAAAACATTTCAACCCGGCCATGTATTAAACATTTTAAAAATTATTTAATTTTGTTGAAATGATATGTGTTTACTGTGATAGGTTTACCAATGGGTGGGGAGTCAATACCCAAGATTCAATCACCAGTGCTTTCAAGTTTAATTAAACTATTAGCATTTTCAATTTGCCAGTCAGTTGAGTTAAATAGACAACTGCATCTTAGGTTTCATCAAACATGTTACTAAATGCTACTTTAAAAAGCTAACACATTATGGATAATAAAGTACATAGATGGTTTTTACCTCCATACACATTACATTATTATAACACACGATGACCATATCCTCTGAGTCAAAAGTAGGTCTATAAAGTCTGTAAAGTGTCAAAGTGTTAAAGAATCCTAAACTAAATTTAGTGCTTACTACCCAGTGATCTCATAAAGTGCTTATAATGATAAATTGACAATAGTGGTATTGCACAATACATTTCATAGCTTAATTATTGTACTCTGCCGCCTGTATACCTCCGTTCCTATTTTCCAAAAAACCTCTGCACCCTCTGACCCACTCTTGTGCTATAGCAGGCACCCCTCCCCCCAAGTAGTCACTCTCTGCCTCCGCCCACTGCCACAAGGCTACTTGCACAATGACAAAGTGTCATGGCTTTCCAGTTCACGCAGATGGTAAACCCCCAAACACCTATCACTCCATGTGCCAATACATCTAACCTTAGATGACCATTTTCATGTTTCAAACTTCTAGTATTCCCTTAGTATAGGAAAGTGAATTATTAGTAGGTGGGGATATTCACCTTCAGCTAGTAATAATACCACAATCGCTAATAGGTCCAGTCAACTCTTAATAAATTAATCATTGCTCAACCCTTGGTAGCTTGGCAAGGATCACTGATACAACATCGACTCCTATAACATCGAACTACAAAAATATTGAGTCAACAATATTGTATACAAAAATATCGACACCTAGTACACAAAACAGAAATAACACAAACCGATATAAAAATTTCATTTAAAAAACTTTCGATGACAAAAATATCGACAACAAAAATAAAGAACACAAAAATATCGATAACATTAAAATAAAATGAAACACAACAAAAACATTGATATAAATAATATCGACAACACAAACATTGATAAAATACATATAAACTATACCGAAAATAACATTTAAACAGAAAAATAAAGTATTTTCAATAGTATAATAAAATAACATATTCCAAACATTTTAAACATGCACTAAAAAAATTACAAAATTAATAACATTAAATAAAACAAATGCACTAAAAATCCAAAAACAAATAAATAAACAAACAATACAACATAAAACAAAAATGAACAAATATTAATATATATCATATATAAAAAAAACACATTTATCTACATATACATTTAAATAACAATAATAAACAAAATAAAAACAAACATTATATAAACATAATAAATATTAAACAAATTAAAAGGTAACTGCTAAAAAATTCAAAAAACTATCTCGACCAATAAATGTAAACTACACCAAAAAACAAACCAATAGAAAACTCAAACTAATTAAATAAACACTATAAAACCAATCAATTAATTAACAAAAGATTTACCGTATAACGGACAAAAACGGAGGAAGAATGAACCTTTATGAGACAGAAAACAGAACGAAAAAGAACTACACAAACAACTATTCTGAAAATCTCTCATTAAAGGTAAGAACAAAACTTTGTAACTAAATAAAAAAAATGAGCTTTAAAAAAATTATTAACTATAACATTTTCCTTTATATGTCAGAGATTGAACTTCACTAAAAATCCACCTAGAAAATTCAAAACAAAGATTTACATTCACAACAACAATAAAATCAACATTACAAAAAATATATAGCACAGTAAGTATATGACTTAACCAACAAATATAGTAAAGGATTTAAAACTAATAAATTTAATAAAAAAGAAAAACATAGCTAACAAATAATTTTCTTTTAACAGCTTCTACAGAAGTCAACAAAACCACAACATCAACAAAAGAAACTTCATCAACTAAAAATAGCAAGTATATTTAAAAATAGAGTCTAAAGAATAGCAATAATCAAATTAACTAAAACTATAATGTTTTCTTTTATATTTCACAGATTACACTTCACTAAAACTCCACTTAAAAAACTCAAAACAAGGTTTAACTTCAAAAACAAGGACAGAATCAACATTAAACAGAAATATAAAACTAAGTAAGTATATAAATTAACCAACAAATAGAGCAAACTAATAAAAAACAATAAATTACATAAAAAGCAAAATATAACTAACAAATACTTTTTTCTTCACAGCTTCTACAAACTTCAACATACAACAACATCAATGAAATAAACCTCTTCAACTAAAAATAGTAAGTATTTTTTTCTCTCAACTAATTAAAAATAGAAACTAAATAAACGAAATAATCAAATTAAATGTAACACTTTAATAAAAATAACATTTTGATTTTAAACCAACAGAAAAAAATAAACCAGTAAATCAACCATGGCCATCAATAAAATATCCAACAGGAAAATTAAACAAGAAAAATACAAGTTTATTTTCAAATATAATAAGTTTACAAACATGTTTACTATTCAAAACGTTATAATTAATAAATATATCTATTCACAGATAGAGAAAAAAAATGGCAGAAGGAGCAAAACTCATCACATCACAAAAGGGAAAACTACTTCTGTGCTGCATGGGCTACACTTATACGCAAGAAAAAGTAACTGGAATCAAAACCCATTGGAAATGTAGTAAATACTAGTCCAATTATTGCTATGGGAGAGCCACAACAGTAGAAAAAAATGTAGTTAATGTCAGGGAACACAACCATCCCCCCAATGTGACAGAAATCGAGGTCAGAGATGCTCTAGAAATAATCAGAGAAGCATGCATCAGGTCCCAACAGACCAGTACCCAAATACTACAAAACGTATTAACTAGGGTCCTTGAATATGTCACAGGACAACTACCATCCATCCTCACTCTAAAAATATTAATAGCCAGAACTAAAAGAGCTATTGCTCAAACACCACCCATCCCCCAATCCTTTGCAGAAATAGAAATCTTACAGGAATACACTGTCACCCACAAAGATGAGAAATTCATTTTTTATGACAATAACAGTCATGAAAAACGAATTAACATCTTTGCCACCAACAACATACAAAAACTAAAAAACTGTGAAACGTGGATGATGGATGGCACATTCAAAGTTTGCCCCAAGCCTTTTTACCAACTATATACCATCCACGGCAAATATGAAAACACTAACATCCCCTTCATATATGCATTACTCCCTAATAAGCAAAATACCACCTACATAGAGCTCCTTATAATAATAAAACAACACACCGACAACTACTTTCCACAAAATTAATCATTGACTTTGAACAAACAATGATTCAGTCAATTTTAAAAATATACCCACACACTGCAATACAAGGTTGCTATTATCACTTCAACCCATGTATCTGGAGACACCTACAAAAATCTACTCTAAGTATAGATTACGCCACCAATAGCAACTTTGCCTATCAAATCAAAAAATTAATAGCCTCTGGCCTAGGTACCAAGAACTAAGGGTGGGCGTAGTTGGCGGAGTACTACTACGCGGAATTCCACGAAGTTGAACAAAAACTCAGCGAATTCCGCAACTTCGCTCCACTTCTTACTCATTAAAACAGAGACCTCATATACTTTTACTAAAATAACAAGTATCTCTGGTTTTACATGCTAAAATGCATATAGTCATTTCACAAAAGTGAAAATGAAAATTTAGCAAGCAGTGAGAGAGGTGATGCTTTTGAGATCCTCCCTAACCTAGGGGGAAAACCAAGCAGATGCCTTGAAATCAAAGAGCACATCTTGCTGAACGATTCGGTGGTGGTCCCATCCTCTTAGGACCACCCCAAGCACAGTTATGGGCAAAAATACAATCCCAACCAAAGGCCCTGCAAAGCATTATGGGACGAGATTAGCAGTGGGCAGTGAATATTATAGTATCCAATATCAAAATAATTCTACAAAGAGCTGCAGTTCAACTGGTCGTTACTAGGTGTCCCTCACGAGTCAAATGCAAAAGCATTGAAATTATTACATCAAGCTGCAGTTCCACTAGTCGTTACTAGATGTCCCTCACGAGTCAAATGCAAAAGCATTGAAACCCTTTCATGAAGCTGCAGTTCAGCTCTTTGTAGAATTTATAGTATTAGCTCTCAGCTCAGGGTTTCAATGCTTTTGCATTTGACTCGTGAGGGACACCTAGTAACGACTAGTGGAACTGCAGCTTCATGAAAGGGTTTCAATGCTTTTGCATTTGACTCGTGAGGGACATCTAGTAACGACTAGTGGAACTGCAGCTTGATGTAATAATTTCAATGCTTTTGCATTTGACTCGTGAGGGACACCTAGTAACGACGAGTTGAACTGCAGCTCTTTGTAGAATTATTTTGATATTGGATACTATAATATTCACTGCCCACTGCTAATCTCATCCCATAATGCTTTGCAGAGCCTTTGGTTGGGATTGTATTTTTCCCCATAACTGTGCTTCGGGTGGTCCTAACAGGATGGGACCACCACTGAATCGTTCAGCATGATGTGCTCTTTGTGTTCAAGGTATCTGCTTGGTCCTCCCCCTAGGTTAGGGGGGATCCCAAAATCATCACCTCTCTCATTGGCTGATATTTGTGAATTGGTTATATGCTTTTTAGCATGTAAAGTTGCTTTATCAAAGCATTTGTGGGTGCAGTTTATTAGCTGGTTCCACTACGTGGAGGGGCAGAGTTTTTGCTTGAATTCTGTGTTTTTAATGGAATGCGTAGTTAACAATTCTCCGCAAACTCCGCTAGCGGAGCAGAGTTCATTGCCCACCCCTACCAAGAACTAAAGTAGCCAACCACTATAACATACTTCTTGAAAGCCCTTTCTACCAAGCAAACAAAACAAAACTAACTCCCTTCCTAGACTACTTTGAAGAAACTTGGGTGGGAAGGCTACATAGGTCAGAGCACCATAGACAAGCAAAGTTCCAAATCCCCTGGAGGAATGTCTACGATAGCACTCTAGCTCAAAAAGCTAAAACTAATAACGCGGTGGAAGGATGGCACAATGCCTTCCAAGCCACAATAGGAAGAGGACAAACAACCTTACACAAACTAATAGAAGCCATAAAAAAAGAACTAACTAAAATTGGCCCTAAACTCAGTAAACAGACAAAAACAATGTATGAATACCTACCACATAAAACTCGACTATTTCCAAACACCAAACGGCTAGAATACCTTGCATGATTGCTAAATCGATACAATAAACAAAAAACAACCCTAAACATAAGCATTTTAAAATCACAAAACACTTAAACTATACAATTCTACTCTTTTTAAATTAATAATTAAAATTATGTCATTTAAAAATTAAAAACGTACATATAATTAAATGACATAATATAATTATTAAAATAAAAAAAGAAACAAACAAACCAAATGTAACCAAAAATATTTCCCACCCATAATAATAAAAAATAACTTACAGTTATGTTGCAGTAGACGGTCCTCGAAAACGAACAAATCCATGGTAGATAAGTCGAAAGACGAATCCATTCGAAAAGAAATGCCCAAAAAAATGCAACAATACAACTGTAGAAAAAAGGCTCCAACAACGCAACCCTTTCAATAACTAAACCCTCAAAAACACGAAAATTAGCTTAAAAAAAAAAATGCTCCAACAAACCCGAAAAATAAAAGGAAATGTAAAAAATGAACTTGTTTCAATGAAACAAAATACATTTTCCTTTTTTAATAAAAAATAAACGCGTTGTCAGCACCATCTGTTCACGAAACGGAAAACCTGTAAAGAAAAAAATGAACACCCTCCCACAATAACATGTACAAACCCACAAGCATTAATATCAACATTAAATACAACATAACAAAATTAAACAACACATAACTAACACTGCATAACACTCTACTTCTAACCAACACTAGGTCAAACACATAAAACACTAAACGACCAAAACAACACCTAACTACACCAAAAACGAACAATTAACGTCCTAACAAATCTAACTACCCTACTACTACCTCGCCCCTACCCTAAAACTACCTTAAAAGTAAAATAAATCAAACTTACCTTAACCGACGAAACACAGCTCCCAACTGCGAGGTTCCGTCTTGCAAAATGACCTAAAAATGAAACAGATAGAAAGAAAAGTGAGAAAAAGAAAACAAAAATGGCCGCGTAATAAAAAGGAAAAAAGACTGACTCCCCATAGACAAGAATGGAGAAATAATAACAAAAATCCCAAAAATTAAATGTATATTTTTATTTATTGTAAGTTTTTTGTTACAAATGTTCAAAACATGTACAAAAAATTGCAAAATATACATTAAATATTAAATTATCAAAAAACAAAAAATATAATATTTAATATATATTAAAATGTATGTTTGTTTCATGTACTCACCTTCAAAATAAAAAATTACAATAAGACTATTGTAAATGTGCAACCAATATAACAATGTTTTATAAAAAAATATAGGATACAAAAATATCCCGCTGCTCATCAGGTGCCACCCAGCTCTTGGGAGGCCTCTCATCACCCTCCATGTCACTGTTTCCTATTTGGGTTACAGTGGCTTACCACAGGATATCCAGGTGGCAGCACCAGCACCCCTAGCACTCTTGAGGACAGGCTAGGATTGGATTTACTGCAAGTGGGCCACACAGCTCTCCACCACTGGACCTCTAAGTCTGCAGTGATTGTAGTATTATTACTAGTTAGAGATGATTACCCCTCCTACTTATAATCCACTGTCCTACATTTGGTGGGAGCGATGGGATCCAGAACTTGTGTTTAGGAATACCCTTCAGTATTTAAGTTGGAAAACTGCAAATCCTCTAAATTGACCTAGTGCAAAAATTGTTTTTGATTTTTAATATGGACTAATATTAATTGAATTCATTTTCAATTTTTTCTAAAATGCTATAACCTTCATTTTTGCTAAGTTTTTGTTTTTAAATCCAAGGAAGACAATTCTGAAAAAGACCCTTATGGCCTGGGCAGAAACTCAGCTAAAGGATCAGTACTGTAACACAGAGAAGGCTCCAGAGGTAGAAGAACAGGGAAAAGACCCCCTTGACCTCTGTGATGAGGTAATTGTAAACCTCTCTGCACACACAGTGACTAGGGCTTGCCAGGAGCCAGCGGGAGAAGAGGATCTACCAGAGGTGAGCCAGATCTGTCCCTTAGGGAAAGAGAGTTTGAAGCAACTCTGGCTTACATAGCCCTAGAAGCAGACAAGTTGGCTCTGGCCAAGAAAAAGAGGGCAGATGAGGCGCAGAGAACCATCAGGGATGGTAGAGAGGAAGATGATGGCAGCGAAGAAGAGACAGACGTGTCCAGAGATGGTGGGTTTGACCCAAGACTACACAAAGGGGTTGTCCCTAAGTACCAGGATGGTGATGGCATAGACAAATGACTGATAGCTTTTGAGAGGGTCCTTAATATGAGGAAGGTGAGCTTTCAGTACTGGGGTTCACTCCCGTGGGAACTGATTCCAGTAGCAGGGAGAAATAGCCTCTTGACACTAGAGGGAGAAGAGGCTGCATCATATCCCCACATAAAGCAGAGAGCTTTATCAGAAGGTTTGGTCTCACCCCTGAGCAGTACAAGATGAAGTTTAGGGACACCCAGAAAGTCAGTACCTAATCCTGGGTTAACTTTGTAGACTCTGTGAAGGCACTAGTGGGCTGGATACAGGGTAATAAGGTAAGTACCTAGGAGGGGCTATACAATTGTCCATGAAAGAGCATATGTTGGCCAACTGCCCTTCAGGGAAGTTACTCGAGTATCTAGATGACTCTAAACTGTCTAGTGTCAGGGTACTGGGTGAGATAGCAGATGAGTGGGTTCGCACCAGGGTGACCAAGAAGAACCAGGTAGGTGATCAGAGGAAAGGAGGACAGGTCAACTCCCAGGGGAAAATCCAGAGTTACCAAGATAAAAAACAAAAAGTCCTCAAAAGGTCCCCAAACACCAGCCTAAGGAGGGAATTACCAGAACTAATCCACTTACAAGAGGAAGGAGTATCAGGGAAGAAATGTTGACTCTAGAAGTTTGAAGTTGTGTTATGATTGCTTGCAGTCAGGAGTCAGACACAAAAGGGGAGATGCAGTCTGCACAAAGAAGTACCCCACTGGAGGACAGTCCAAGGGGATTGCTAGTGTAGGTGTGGGGGTAGACGTTTGCCCAGAGATGGGGAAAGGGTATGCAGCGGTGACCTTAATTTCTGTGGGTGCAGTGGAATTGGTAACCCTGGCAGCCTTACCTCCAAGCATGGAGAAGTACAAGCAAAGGCCTAAGACCAAAAGGACTGAGTCTCTGAGTGATACAGGAGCCAGTGTGACCATGGCATTGGGCATACTGGTTTCCCCATAGCAGATCCTACCTGGTGTATTTCACCAGGTCACCAAGCAGACAACAGAGCCAAGCTCCATCCCATGGTGAGCTTTGAATGAGGAGGCGTGACTGGCCCTAAGAAGGTAGCTGTGTCTCCTGCCCTCCCAGTAGAGTGTCTACTGGGAAATGATCTTGAAGATTCTGAGTGGTCAGGGTGGAAAGGCAGGTCCATGCTCAGACGCTGGACCCTTCTGAGTGGGTTTGTGCTAAGATGAGGGCTCAAGCTGAATACCAGGAGTATACTGGATATTTGAATCCTGTAACAACGTGCTAAGCCTCCAAGAGAAAGTGCAAGGGGTCTGGTGAGCTAGCCCAAACAGCTCAAGAGGTTGAGGAGAAATCTAACCCTGAGGGAGAGTTTAAATAGTGTGTAATCTTTATAGTATATAGTTATTCAAAACCTTTACAAAATACAAAGATAATGGATAAAACAATCATAGTTATATTAACAAATCTCAATAACACAAAAAAACAATTGTTAATAGATACATAAAATACCATGATTTCATCACATACATTCAGGTACTAGCAGCAAATTATAATTGCATTTTACTGGGTTTAAAAGGAGGGCAGAACAATAATTATAGCAGCAATTTCTAGAAAAGTAATAGATCAATTTAAAAGTCCTTCAGAGGCCAGCAGCAGGACTCAGTAACATAAAAACACTTGTGCATAATACATAAAATACCATCATTCCATCACATGCCTCCAGTTACTAGCAGCAATTATAAGTGCATTTAACTCGATTTAAAAGGAGGGCAGAACCATAAATATAGCGGCTATTTGATTTTCCGACAAGGCATCACTGTATATTGAAATAGACCAAAATATTATAAAAACACGCTAAAAACTACAAAAGTGCCAATCAGTTCATCATCATTATCAACTGTATTTCACATTTAAATAAATGCATAAAAAGTACATAAAATCATAAATAGTATACATCATAAAACGTCATTTCAGCCAAAGCAGATTAAAAAAAAAACATAATAAAATACAGTATCAAATTCGTTGGGGCGACTGTGAGGGTAAATTGTGTGGATCAGTAAAAACCATTAGCGTAATCAGAACATTACAATCACCGATAGTTAATAATACAGGCTCTGGGAATGTGCCCCTATGGTGTAATGTTCGCCTTTCTGATCTTTACGACGGCAAGTAAAAAGATCACAATCATAAAACATATATGTGGGGTTTCCAATCGTCGTAAGGTTTCAAGGGCCTGGTTATACGAGCATAAGCTATGTTTTTTCAACAGTGGAATAATACATTTTTTCTCTTGACCTTATAAAATGTACAAAAAAATAAAAGGTGCGAGATGGATTGGCTAGAAATACCGTCACAAGGACATGACGACAGCTGGTTTACCGAGAAAGCTTGGGCTGGGTACCCAGTCATTAGCGGAATGTAATTCAGTCTAAATCTAACCAGTATGAAACGATGTCCGCTATTAGTGACAAATGAAAGATAACATAGGTGCCCGGTACTCACAGTTGGCGATGCTCGATATGTGATAACTGTGGTTTTAGTTTGGTTTTTTTGCCAACTCTCTTGAGAGCATTTAGCAATAAAAAGTTCTTTAAATCTAGATTTAGAAAAAGATATGCACTCGGATGGTGAGTGAAACAAAAACTCTAGGTCTAGTTCACGGTAAGACTGTTTCACGTATGCTAGCCAGGAAATCGAGGAAGCACGGTCCAAAGATAAAATATCCTTTAGTACTATCTGGTTTAAAAGGACCGATTCTCTTTTCCAAATTGAAAGCCAAGCTAGAAGCGAGGCCATTTTCAAAGTGTCAGAAATAAACGGAAAACCTAGTTCCTTATGAACTAAGATATTTGGGCAAGCCCTGGGGATGGACAGTAATCTCTTTAAAAATTTGGCTTGTTACTTGTAAAGAGTCGATGTGTGCTGTACCCCAAATTGCTGCACTGTAAGTTGCTATGGATATTGTTTTTGCAGAATAGATTTCTAGCATTTCTTTGACAGGTTTATTTCCTATTTTTGTTGCGAACTTCCAGATGCCAGCTATACTTTTGGTCATCAGGTTCACTCTATTCCTAACCATAGTGGTCCAATTTAGTTTTTCGTCAAAGAAGATGCCCAAATACATGAAATATCCACTCTATCCAGCTTTCTACCATTTATGTGAAGACACATTAATTTTTTCTTCTTGTCCCTGCCCACGGCCATCACAAAGGACTTAGGGGGTGATTATGATGGCGGACGGACTTAAGTCCATCCACCATCATCCCGGGAATCGGGACCGCCTGCCCATATGGTGTCGGTCCGGCACATGCAATTATAATCGTGCATGTTTAACATTGCGGCAGGTGCTGCTGGCTGCAGCATCCGCCGCAATGGCAAAAATGCATGTTGTGCATTTCCCTGCACTACGTGGCAGGCACCACGCGGTGCCTGCCACCTGTTGCAGGGAACTGTAGGGGGGCACCATACGTGTCCCCCAAGTGCACAATTTCTATGCCCCTACACAAGGGGGGCCCGCAACGGGCCCCCAAAGTACATCTCCGCCATCCTTTGAATGGTTGAACCGCCATTAAAAGGCTGGCTTGATGCAGCATCCTAATGTGGAGGACGGTGCCTGCTAGGCACCGCCACCATTCTAGGTATGCTGGCCGGGTCTGATAGGCAATCGTAACAATTGCCCGTGTTGGACCCGTGGCGGACGGGCTTTCCGTCTGCCAGCACACCGCCCGCCATCCTAATCTGGCGGGCTGAGAATGGCCGCACGATGGCGATTCACTGCCATCATAATAACCCCCTTAGTTTTATTGACATGTAGGCCTAACTCTGCCATGTAGGTAGAGTATGTCTCAGTAGAAAGCTGAAGGGCCTTTGGGGTTCTGGCCAGTAGTACCACGTCATCTGCATAAAGCATGATGGGTAATGGGAGTGCGCCTACCACTGGAACGTCCTTGCATTTTTCACTCAAGACCTCAGACAGTTTGTTTGCATAAAGGGAGAAAAGGAAGGGAGCAAGGATGCAGCCCTGTCTCACCTCCTTTTTGATCCTAAACGGTTTTGAGCATTCCCCGTGTTTCCCATATCAGACTACTGCCTCTGCGTGGCTATACAGATCTCTAATAAAGGAAATTACGGGCGGGTCCACGGCCATTGATTCCATGATGGTCCACAGTTTGCTGTGGTTCATGCAGTTAAAGGCAGCGGACAGGTCCATAAATGCCATTAATGCCTGTCCTTTTCTTGCAGTAACATATTTAGCAGTAAATAGGGCAAGGTTGAGGCACTGGTATGTTGTGCCACTCCCCTTCCTAAAGCGGTATTGGGCTTCTTCTAGGATGTTAGTCTCAATTGCCCACTCTTCCAATCTGTTTAGTAACAGTCTGCCCATTAATTTTGCTGTGCTGTCCAAGAGGACGATTGGGCGGTGTATTTATCCGGATCTGCGCCGCTCCCCTTCTTATGGATTGGTACTATCACAGACTGTTTCCAGGACGGCAAAGGACCAGCTTTAACTATGGTGTTAAATGCTGTAGTCAGGACTGGGGCCCACAGAGGTTTGTTGGTTAAAAAGACATCCCATAGGACCCCGTCAGGACCAGGTGCCTTCAGCGCTCGTGATTGAGATAGCGCAAGAACTACTTCATATATGGAAAACTCCAGCACTGGTGGAGCACTTGATTGTGGCACCGATATCTCTACAGCTATAAAAGACTGTTCATGGAATATGTTTTGGAAGTGATTTATCCATGTGGTCTCATTTATATGGAGGTCCAATGATGGCCTGCTTTCCTCCTGGAAGAGAGGGCTATTAACCACTTTCCAAAAAGACTTAGGGGCCGATTCCGATCTCGGCCGGAAATCTCCCCGACCGAGCCGGACCCGGAGAGATTTCCGACCGAATCGGACCCTAGCAGTCCGACCGAACGAGTACGATGCGCACGTATGCTATCGGACTCGATTCGGTCGGACTCCCATTGAAGTCAATGGGAGCCAGTCGTACGACGCGTACACGGGCTCCCATTGACTCAATGGGCACGACGCGAACAAGGGCGCCCGCTACAGCGTGTTCGCGTTGATGCGGGTCGCACCGTACATGCACGTGTAGGGGGGACCCATGGGTCCCCCCTGTGTGCGACTCGCACGCCTACGCTTCCAGGGGGGTCCGACACGGACCCCCAAAGTGCGGCTCCGACAGCTCCTTGGAGCCGGGCTGCGCGAGTCGGTCGGAGCGGTCGAGGTGCGCATCATACTTACCCGGCCGGAGAACGTCTCCATTGCGAGGTGCGCGTCGTCCCCATGCGAGTTGGTCGGAGCGGTCGGGTCCTGCGAACGAGTTGGTCGGAGATTTCGCGAGTGCACGCATCGTACTCGCTCGCCCGGACGCACGTACGACTCGGTCGGGAAATAGGGCTCCGAATCGGATCCGGTTAAGCCGAATCCGATTCGGTGCCCTACCGGCCGAGATCGGAATCGGCCCCTTACTGTCTTTAGATAGTGAGGCTAATCTCAACTTCTCCCAGGCTTCCCTGGAGATCGCCCTTTTTCTCTCTAGCCTAGCGAATTTATATGCAGACCTGAGAGTTCTAATGTGGTTTTGGTCTCTTGGTCGCAATTTAAGTGCTTTACGGAGGTCGGCTGAGGCTTGTGAACAGATTTTTTCAAACCACTTTGTTGGAGGAGGTGTCTTTTGAGTGGTTTGGCGAGTTAATAAATATTTTATAGAATTTAAGATAATACTAAGGGCTTCAACAATTTGGTTGTCATTAGACGATAGGTCTAGACATAAGCAGATCTCCTGATAAGAGGAGGACACTATTTTAGACATTATAGTAGGCTCAATGTTCTTTCATTTTAGAGTATAGCCGTTTTTCCTAGCTAAAATTGGTTTGGGTACTTGTTTAACGCCCACTTTTTTAGGGAAGTACCAAATAAACATAAGATTTAGTAAGGTGTGATCGCTAAATTCAGACGACACAACCTCAAAATTCTTAGGGCTACTACTTGGGAACATTGGGAACAAAATGAAGTCAATACATGAAGTGGGCCCTAACCGGTGAAATGTTGCGGCCATTTGGCCCGTGATAGTACATATTGGGTTTGCAATTTCCAAATCCCACACCATCAACAAGTTATTTAGGGCGTCTCCGTAATTGTGATGATTGAAATGTGCAATGTTATGGCCCCTTACATCAGTTACCCCGCATATGTTAGGGTCAGTATAGTTACAAGTATGAGTGTTAAAATCACCAACCCATATGCTGAATGGCGATCTGGAATAGTGAGAGAGCAACGCCTCCATTGTGTGCCCCAGTTCTTCTGCCACTTCTAGTGGGTTTATAAAATTATTGTTATAAAAATGTATTAACAGTAAATCAGGACAATTCCGTCCCCTGACTACTACAATGTGAAAGTAGGTGGAGCTCTGCACAAAGTCTATCTTATCTATTGGAATGGTATTGGTGGTGAGTGTTATTAGGCCCCCTTTTGCCCTGCCTGAGTTAGAGGGAATTGCTGGCGTAAAGAAGGAGCGATAGCCATTTAGGAAAAAAGGATCTTATTGCCAAGTCACCTGCAAACAAATAATGCTGGCATCCCACAGCTCGGATTCCCATGCTAAGCTACCTTTTTTGTTTTAAAGCCAGCAATATTCCATGAAAGGTGTGAGATTTCTCTTTGGTCAGACTGCGATGGGGCCTCCCCCTATGAGCAGTAAATAATGTGCTAGGTGAATTGTGTGAGTCAGGACTCATAGTGGCCAAGTCACCAGTCCCGACAGGGCCCCTAGCCCCACTTTGTGCTTCCTCAGCTCCAGACTCTAACCTACTAGGTGGGTTGGTGGATTTGAGGGTGGGGGGGCTGAGTCAGTCACAGCTGTCCAAGTCCTCAAGTGCAGCAAATCTATTTTCAAGGGATATATTGTTATTAGCTGGCTGGGGAACACAGTGAAGGTCGTTATTTCCATGGCGTCTTACGTTTTAAGAGTTGTTATTAAGAATAGATGATGGTTTATAGAAAAAACCCAGTGGGACTGTGAAGATCTGAGATTGTGAGGAGGGTGCGGTCGGTAGTTGACATAACAAGTGCCTCACCAGCCAGCGGTTATCAAAATTGAGGGCAATGCAGTCATTGTTGATTGATTTTGGAGCTAAACCCACCCAGGGGATTCTTCTGGCCATATTCCGGTGGTCTTGAGTTAGGTGCCCTACGTTAGCAGCGTGAGACAGCCAATGCCAAGCCTTTGCCATCAATTGAGCAGTTGATTCATTTTGAGATACTCTAATTGGTGGTACGTTTACCATGATTATCACAAAGGGGCATGTCGCAGTAGGTAAGTTCAGGGTCAAGGAGTCGCTACTCTTCGTGGGATTAAGACACTGTACACTGGCTGTATTAGTATTAATATTAGGGGCTGTGCGTGCACTGGAGATTGTTATAGGCGAGGGACTCGCCTGGTGTATGCCTCTAATAGAGCCACGGGGGACTACGTTCGGCTGAACCGTAGTTTGTGGGGTCTCAATATTATCGGGATGGGTCCCATCTGCGCTATGGCTAACTACAGCCGGGTTTTCCTTTTCTTGCACCTGAAGTGGGTTATGATTGATAGCGCCATGGCTCCAGTTTGCGTGTGCTAATACTGCCAGATTTCCCCACCCAGCCTGTGGCGCAGTCTGTGTCATCAAACTTTTTGCCACTCAATCAGCGGGAGTTCGTTCAATGGCATCTAGTCGAGTGACAATCGGATCTATTCGTTTTTTGAAGTTTACTTCAACATCCTGCTACCTTAAGTTCAGTCTGGCATTGTTCTGTGAGGGGCCGAGGTCGGGGTACTTGCTGTGTCCAACGGGTGGTTGCTCTTTCTTGGTTTTTTTTAGCAGTGGAAGCTTGGCAGGGCTACGTGGGGCTCTTTTCATTTTGACGGTGGTGGCGGTGGTGGTGACTGCCTTGGGTGATGGCTGGGTTACGGCGACACAAACAGGAGTGGGGAAGGATGTTTGGGGAGGCTCAGAGGCAATGATCTGGTCAACTGTGGGGGGTGTAACAGCCCGGCTGGATAAAGGTGAAAAGTCAGTTGGATACCCCCCATTCCCAAAGACAGTCTCGTCTCTGCAATCGCAATTTCTTTATCCCAAGCAGTAGTGGCTTTTGCCAACCAATTATCTAATGAGGTGATCGTTACCTCCTCCGAAGCTGGCTGCTTTCTTCCTCCCCATTCTCCTGCAGTTGGTGAAATTAGAACGTCAGAGGGGGGGCCAGCCCGCCTCCTCCGGGGTCTGATGGGCATGGACGGGCCCGCCCGCACTTGGCCTGGGCTTTGCCCGGGCGCATACCCCATGCATCCCGCACCGCGGGGCTGTGACGCGCTTTTAAGCGTTGATGTCCAGGAAGTTCCTGGGACTCGTAGTCCCCAGCGGTCCAACAGGTACGGCTCTCTCCCCCAGGCAAACAAACAAACAGGCTTCCTTGCGGCTTCACCGGCCACGGGGCTGTGACGCGCTCTTAAGCGCGGATTTCCAGGAGAGTCCTGGGACTCGTAGTCCCCAGCGGTCCAACAGGTACAGCTCTCCCTCCGACAAACAAACAAACAGGCTTCCTTGCGGCTTCACCGGCTGCGGGGCTGTGATGCGCTCTTAAGAGCTCATGTCCAGGAGGGTCCTGGGACTCGTAGTCCCCAGCGGTCCAACAGGTATGGCTCTCTCCCCCAGCAAACAAACAAATAGGCTTCCTTGCGGCTTCACCGGCCGCGGGGGCTGTGACGCGCTCTTAAGCGCTGATGTCCAGGAGAGTCCTGGGACTCGTAGTCCCCAGCGGTCCAACAGGTATGGATCTCTCCCCCCGGCAAACAAACAAACAGGCTTCCTTGCGGCTTCCTATCAGTTTAAAGTGTCTTCAGAGTCTAGTAGCAATAAGTGTACATCTCATAGTTCTAAAATATTCGTGGGTATAGCAGCTAATTATTCGACATCCTTGTTCTTCCTGGAGGTCCCATGAGGAGTTAAACCTTTGTATACAAGAAGGGTAAAAATTCTCAAAACCAATGGTTAGGGCAGTGTATTCTGGAAATGATCATCCATCAACATAAATTGAATTTGTTTGCCTAGCTAATCTAACCATTGCGAACTGTTGAACTCGGTCAAGCACCTTAAAAAAGAGTAAAGCTATTCACAAACCGTTATCAGCAGTATTTGTGCAACTAAACCCACCCCGGGCCATGCTACATTACAATTTACTTCCACGGGCCAAGAGTTCATTGGCCTTCCTTGTGTTGCCGCTTAAAGCGCAGGTGCATTGTGCAACTAGGAAGTACAGTTCTGAGTCCGCCCTTACTCCTTTGTTTTGGACATTCCTTTGATTAACGCCCTTAAAAATGTTACCCCCTACAAAGAAGGGGCACTGATATTCCACTCAGCCAGATGATTACAGCTTGCATACATGAATGTTTTCCCATGTTTATGATTACTGCTTTCAAAAGGCTTTTCCTTTGTAGCAGAGGTAACACACACAAAAGATGTCAGCTAATGTCTCTTGTTTGCATCCATGGAGTCTAGAGGTTAAATTTTGCGACTGGTTTTTCCAAAAGGGAATGAAGTCTTTTGACTCCATGTTACCAAAATGAAATAACATGAAGTGGTGCTTTATAGCTGTTGAAAAATGCTCTGCCAAATACCCCTGATGGTGTAATTTGGAGTAGGAATTTATCACAGTCCAGGCATGTCTCCTTTGCTCTAGTGCATTCTTATCTATTAGAGTAGATGAAATTCGAGCTGAGGCATTTAGAACTTAGTTAAATGGTGCTTTTCCCATATTTGCTGCCCATGCTTTTTGAATGCCTAATTCCTTGATTGCCTGGTTTAGATGACTTCCCCAAGAGCCTATGTTGCTTCGTTGCTGTTCCTCAATTTCAAGCCAGCATAGATTATTGATGGATCCCCTTTCAGAAGCTCTCAATCGCCAGCACAGTTTTATAAATGCGTTTTTACACTGGCATGCTTGATTTTTTAAACCAAACTCTAGACAGTCTTGGGCTGCTGAAGCTGACTTTGGGATATTAATAACTGATCTGTAGACTTTCGTTTGGCTCATGTTCAGTGTGGCTATTTCTCGCCCCCACATAATTTCTGTGCCATAAGACACGTTGGGAGTAACCGAGCTGATATAACCTTGAGCAGATGGGCTAATGACTGGTAGCTCAAATTCAGTTTTAATATTTTGAACCCATAAATTTGTGATTGTGCTTATGCCTGGATGGCTACTAAATGGGGTTTACAAGTCATTTGCTGGTCCACAATAAATCCCAGATATTTATATGAGCGAACTTCATCCACCTTTTTCCCCCTCTAAAAACCAGTAGTGGGACTTAAATTTAAAATCAACCAGCCGAATCACTTTTGTTTTGTTTAGTTTTAACTTTAGCCCTTGCTTGACCATATAGTTTTTTAGAGCGTCCATGCTCCGTTGCAGGCCTATCAGTGTTTTGCTTAATAGAACTAGATTGTCTGCATATTGGAGACAACCCAACTTCTCCGAAACAAGAATTGGCGGATGGCTGTTGTCCAAATCCAAAGAGTCAGCTAAGTCTGCGAGATATAAATTAAATAGGCTTGGTGCCAAAACATATCCTTGTTTTAGGCCATTCTTTCCGGCAATTTTGTTACTTTACGGCCATCTTGTATCTTGACTTGCACCCAGGTTTCTGTGTATAGTCCAACAATTGCCCTTCAGAGATCTTCGGGAAGACCGCAGTCTTCTAATTTTCTCCATAGTCGACCTCTGGGCATTCGATCGAAGGCAGACTTGAGGTATATAAAGCACGCTAATAGCCTTGTTTTTCTTAGTTTGTCCTTCTCTACCAGGAGGGTTAAAGCTGTTATGTCTAAGGGGGGATCTGGCCTCAGTGGGAGGGACTCCTCCCCTGCAAGATTTATACATATATGTTAATTGGTATAGTTCTAATTGGCCAAGACAACCTACCTGAAGTCTCTTTTATAAGGTAGGGCATTTAGAATTAGGGACCCAGTGGACTTAATGCACTCAAATGTGAACTGCTGTGGTGTCTGGTGTCATTTTAAAGTCAGGCCTGCCTCGCATGCTGGTTTTAAAATAAAACTATGCCCAAATTCAACTTTAAAATTAAAAGTATTTCCAAAGTCAAAACTACTTTTTTGTTACTTACACCCCTGAGGTCTGCCCTGGGTAGCCCATGGGTAGGGTGCAGTGTAATAAAAAACAGGGACAATATAAAAAATGTTTTTGATGCCCTGGTACGAAAAATCAGTCAAAGTCATTTTTCCCTATTGTAGTGCTGCTAGCCCCATATGCTAACATGGCGAAGGCTTTATTTAACTTAATAAAGTTGATCTTTGCTTTGGAGATAGCTGAAAATATCATTCAAAGTATCAAAATAATGATTAAAATAAATCCAACAACTTGCTAAGGTAGGATTTATTATAACTATTACAGTGAAGTAGTTTTAGAACTTACTATCCAGAAGTTACCTAGCAAACGATTTTGCTTCCCAAACAGGAAACATTGATATGTTTTAAAGCAGTATCACTATCTTAAAGCAGCATAGGCTACTAAAAAAAATTGTTATCATTTTGGAATAAGAACCTAGGAATAATAGTCTACTGTTCCTTGCAGGCCACCATCTCTGTGGTATACTCTAATCACAAGGAGTCTCAGAGAGTGACCTGGCTAATTAATCTTTAATAAGCAGGTTGTTCTGTGACTCGTTATGACTGACTATTTTGTGGCAGGACCTATTAGTACATAGTTGCAGTGGAAAGTTACAGACAGGTAGCAGAAAGTTAGTTCTCATTTAAAGCATTTCTCTAGTGTTCCATATGCAGATGAATGCTTTGATCAGTTAAATCATCTTTTGAACAGATGCGCGAATTGTGACACAATCTATGGGCATGTGTGGCTACAGCAAAGATGGTAGGAGGACCAAGGGGCAGAAGGGCTAAATATATGATAGATTAAAGTGCAGTCAGCTCAAGGAGAAAACACAACTGGCGATGGGGAAGAAAGAGATAAACAACATAAGTGTGGACAATGTGCAGCTAGAAAATTATATGATGTACAGAGAAATTATTTGCCCAAGCACCTGGAATACAGATTTAAGAAGGTCCATATGTCAAAAATATATTCCTTGGGCTGCTCCGGCATCCTCAAAAACTATGAAAACAAGTCACATCAAAAATGCTCTTAGCATTAGTCTCCTTAAAAATGTGACTCAGCCCAAATAAAAACACTATTTATTGCATTAGTCGATAATAGAAAATGACTGTAATTGCAGGAACTAATAAAAAGAAGTAGGCTGTGCTTCATTTGTACTACTGTAATTGCTAAAAATATTTATTATTGACTCATCAGTTCAATGTATTATTGTGTATGTTTGGAGGGGTGCCTCTACCACAATGACACTGTGGAAATGAATTATCTAAAATCAGTGATAATGGGCATTTAGGGCATGATTATGATTTCCAGTAGTGAACGTGATATTCCCTCACTGGGAACTAATAATGCCAGGAGAATCAGCACCAAGAGAGAGGGAATTACAGAGTATTTTGAAGTGTACCAAGAGTGTTCCCTCTGAAATTTAGCATTGCCAGAAGCATCTGAAGTAACTCAATTCCCCTGGTATTTTTTCATTACTGCCAGGATTTTCATCGGAACAATATAGCTGCTTTCCACAGGTGATGCGCCTGGCAAAAAGCAAAAAATCAGTGGAGTTTCTGCTGGCTTTATACGTCTAATGGGGACCACAACTGCTGTTAGTGGTCGAACAGAAAATACAGTGCTACCCGTAGTGAGAACCATGAAGGACGATAGTTCACTGATTCTGGCCCCCATCACTAGAATCCTGGTTCATCACATTATATTTAACAATTTAATAAAATGATTAGGGTGGTTTACATTTGAAAAATAAATTCAAAACAATTCAACAATTTGTAATAACTGATTTCTAGTAAGAAAATGTAAAGAGGTCGGCAAAAGAAAGCAAAGACAAACCTCTTCCAGATAAAGCCGAACAAGAGCAGCTTTTAAGTGTTGTCTGAACAACCTAAGAAAAGGTTTAGTCCATTTATCCAATAGCAGATCGTTCTAGGAGGCCATGCTGTTCATCCTGCCTCAAACCCACTGTTGTCTACACCCAAATATCTCTTTGGAAAATATTCCAAGATTTTTATATGTGTGCAAAAAGTGGTATTCCATGGACGCAAGCAGTTGGATATTACAGATAAGTGTTGTAATATATTGTTTGATGACTAAAGTGTATCCTTTTATGACGTTTGTTCTCCTAGGGCCTGATTTAGAGCTTGGTGGAGGGGGTTACTCCATCAGAAACGTGACGGAGTAACCCATCTGCTGTACTCTAAATCAAGCCTTTTGTTCCCAAGCTTTTATACTTGTAGACCAGCTCAAGATACTCTCACCATGAATGAACATTCATTCGAGGCTATGCTTCCTTTTTGTTTCATGGGGCAAGGAATTTGCTGCAGGCAAATGGTGCAGTTTTTTATTAGTCTGGCCTGGACTATCTGAAAATGTTGAGACCTAGTCTGATACTTCATGTGCCATTTCTGGAGATGACACTGGAAAGGAGGAACATGTATCAGTTACTCTTGAGTAGTACAGTTAATGATTTTCAGGACTTATACTGATCATGGCAGATTTACTGGCTTTCAGAAAATGTTGTATACCTTACATGCATATTTTTAGTGACAGAAAAAAGTCAGAGCTATAGTGCTCTTTTGAGTAATCCATCACTTGGTACATGTTAAAATGATTGGGACTCCGCAGAGGTAGCAGAGTTAAAGAAATGATTGAGGGCCAGATTTATCAAACATACACGCAGTGCACTGCATCCAGACACGTTGCTGCACTGCATGAAAGAGGGAGGGCAGGAATACTCAATATTTATCAAGATAGGGCCTACAAATGCCTCCACAACACCGGACCCCAATACCTCAACGAGAGAATCTCCTTCCACGTACCCAAGAGAAACCTCTGATACGCCGACCTCGCAGAAACCCCGCGCATCTACAAACCAGAATGGGTGGAAGAGCCTTCTCCTACATCGTGGCCAAGACCTGGAACGAGCTCCCTATCGACATCAGGCATGCCCCCTCTCTGAACATCTCCAGGAAGACCCTCAAGAGCTGGCATTTCAACTGAACTCAGTTGCTTTCCTCCCCCCAGCGCCTTGAGACCCTCACTGGTGAGTACCGCGCTTGACAAAACCCTGATTCATTGATTGATTGATTGATATATATACATTTCTGTCCTCTGCCTGTGCTGGTGCACAAACAGTCTAGCACCAATGCTGGCACCCTTGAGCCATGGAACAAGGGTGCATGCGTTACAGGCTGGATTGTTTTTGTGCAGGAAGGGACACCTTCTTGCACAAAAACCATCCTTACAGGTACATTCTTCGTTCTAAGTGTGCTGAAAAATGCAGCAAATTTATAATGAGCAAAAAACGAGGAGAAATAAAGATATTTCTTCTCGTTGCACCTCTTCTGGGAAGGTGTACCAGTGTTGGTAAATCTGCGAATGCCTCAGAATACATGGGTGGGTGCTTGGGAACACCCATGTTCCACCCACATAATTCCCCCACCACGTAGAGGCGGCCGTTTCTGGCCGCATAAATCTCATCTAGGTTTTGCATTACAACTGCGTTACCTTGAGTGGTGCAAGGGCGATGCAAAACTTTGATAAATCAGACCCTGGATGTTTTAATTCCATAACGTAAAAGATAGCCTGTCATTTAGTGGTATATATTATGGTCACATACAGGTAAACAGGGAATGATCTACTGATGTGTAAGTTTCTCAACAATTTCAGATTAAAAGACCATATAATGGTCAATATTAAAGTTGTTGTTCTAGTTGTTACAACTAATTGTCAATATTAAAGTTGTTGTTCTAGTTGTTAAATAATCTGTTTAAGTTTAGTGATGCAAAGGAGCTCTCCATTGTCCTTCATCTAGGTTAGCACTATTCAAGTACAAAATAGAATTATGTAATATCCTGAGTCAATAATCTCTGCTGTGCTCTTCTCCAAGAGGAAGAACAATGAGGTATAAAAGAACGATGTTCTCTCATTTGATAAATACAAAAGCTCCATTTTAAATCAACTGAGGTTTCTGCATTTGGTTGTCCAAAAAGTGTTTGTCTGAGACTGTGCTGGTCAGACCAGCAAGCTTATCATTTATCAGTTATTGTTTGCTTACAACTTTCTTGACAGTCTCTTCATCCATGAACAATATGCTGTTTGAAATGGTGATAGAGACGGCAAACCATTTTGAAATTTGTTGTGTATGATGAGCAGTGATAACAAACTTTTTTTTCCTAGTGTCAAATAAAATTGCAAGATATTTCAAAGTCAGTGCATTTATCATATACCCTTATAGCAGACTGCATAGACTACATAACCAAGAGCTATTATTGTGTTTTTGGTGAATAAATGTATCAAGATGTGAATATATGTTACCAGATTTCCCATCAAATGTTCCTGCTGGAAGGGGGAATCCTTCACTTCCATGCATTCACAGACCTCGGGCTGGCTTTAGCGGTGACGGTGCCCAGTGCGACAATCTTTGATGACCACACAATAATAACCTCCTTCTCAACGAATTCCCTCACTCCCACGCTCCGCCAGTGTTCCTCATCTCTCCATAGGCCCTCTCTCAAATTCATTTAATTTGTTTTATAGGGCTACTCATACCAGTGTAGGGTTCCAAAGCACTTTACATAACATACACACCTATACCATGCAGTTTGCATGCAGCTCTTTGATGACAGTATATAAGTCACTTTGTTGTATGAAGGTTGTAACTCAGGAAATGCAAGTAACAAAAAGATTTGGTACAAAAGAAGTAACCTTCTGAGCGATCCACATAAAATACAGATTGGTGATTTGCATGCTGCCTGTTTTTTGCAGCAGGCATCTTATCCCTCTGCGCTACTTTAGTATGAGTGGAAACTGCCACCAGATAAAATTCCGATCTGTCTCCAGCAGGAACATTAATCACGATCTTAGCATTTTTATTCTTGCCTAAAAAAACTTCTGGACACACAAGGATCTCTGCAGCGGGTGATATTTAAATGCCTAATGTTTCTAAATATGGCTCCCCCCGAGGTCAGCGGCAGGTGCGGATCTACCGGTCACACCGCCATAGAGCCGGCCCTACACAAACCTGTCACTCTGTTGTGGCCTGGCAATGTTATCACTTTTGCTTCTGTTGGTGTATGCGTGACGGTCCTGTCAGATATTGCTTTGGGGGTGTTAGCATTTCTGTATGTTTGTGTAAGAGCTCTGGTCATGTGCCTGCGTCGAATAGTGGAAATACAGCGCTACAGACAAATTATGTGTAGTTAGGATGGTTATAAAGAGTGGAGGTTTATTTCCAGTACTTCACTAAAAGGTTTTAGGCACTGCAGATAAATGATGTAGAATGTAGGAATGTTCCTCTTCGAGGTGGTTTATCTCACATTGGAAATGTAAGAATGGCTCTGAGGTTATATATGATTGTGCCCGTCTCAGGAATGTGTGTAGTGTGTTTTACCAAATTAGTGGCAAATGCATACCTGTGAACCTCTTGGTTTAAAATTGTGGGTCATGTGAAGGTTTTAAGAGGGTAACCCGATTAAGAGGAATAGAGTATGCAGTCTTTTTTAGAGTGTGTTCAAGGTTTAAAAAGCGGATGGCTACATTAACCCCTTCGATGCTCGTGACGAGCTCAGCTCGTCATGCTGCGCGGTCGCGCTGTGCGCATGACGAGCTGAGCTCGTCACGACCACACCCGCGATCGGAATGTCCAGCACAGGAGCGGAATTCCGATCGCGGTCAAGGGGTTAAAGTCTATGGATGCCTTCTGTTTGTTAGTTGAGGCAATACCAGTAAAAGATGGTAACATCCACCAAATGTGGGTGACTTGACAAACATGCTATGTGCCCAGTGGACTGCAGCACCTATTGTGCCATCCATTATAGTGACAGGTAAAACGCGACTCCAGGCCTGGCAAGCAGCCTAACAGCTGCAGTACAAAACTGGAACCCGACCTATCATAACAAAACCTTTTTGAAAGGAGAAAAACTTCCTTTCAAATATTAATAAATCACCCTATGTAGGCCTTACTTCCCATAATGCAGGGTGCATAGTATTTAAATGTAGGAATTGTATAAAGTTAAGAGAAGCACTGAGATATACTATTACATTTAACAATGCTATCTGCACTTACGAAACACCTAGAAATTGCATGCTTAAACTCTTTATTATTTATTTAAATTCCAATTCACTGGTGAAGTCAGATTATTAATAAATATTAAGGAAAAGGACACTTGTATTAGCCCTCCAACTGTCACCCAACAGGTGAATAGTGCTGTTGAGGTGTGAATTCTACTCCCAGTGGTAGGTGTTTATGTTTTCCTGTCAAGAAGACCAGTTGGCCTGTGCCTAGGATCTCAATTTACTTCAAAAGGGTCTCCATGTCACAAGCAGATGTCAGATGACATCTGAACAGGCCCCTTCCCTTGTCCTCCGAGTCATAGTGGCACCAAATCCATTGGGGGTAAAGCTGCCACCAGAAATGGTTTATAGTGACCACCTGTCTAAAGCCTTTGGAGGCTAATTTGCATTAGCGTCCTGCTGCATTCCTCTGAGTGTGCAAGTCCTGAATGAGATGTGAAAATTGCCCCCAGAGCAGAGACAAAGGCCTGGGAGTGGTGAGGTGTTTCTCTTCCTTTGGTAGGATGACCATGTGGGTAGTACCCAGGACCTAGTTTAACTTCAAAAGGGCCTACCCGATCACAGACGGATGCCAGATGACACCTTCATAGCCCCCTTCTTTGTTCCAATAGTCAGGCAGGCTCCAGTCTCAGTGAGGAGAAAGTTGCCCCTAGAACTGGACTGAAATGACCGCAGAGGAGGGGTTGCTTATTTCCCTGGTCACACCTCAGGCTCTGAACAAAGCTAGAAGGGTTTTTACATTTTGGATTAAGGCAGAGGGGGGCTGTGGGGTTGTCTGCAGTAGGGCACACAGGAACAGCTGCAAAAGTGGCCAGGCTTACTCCTGGAAACCTTTTCATATAGGTTAGGGAGGTGCCAGTCACCACCGCCACCCTCACCCACAAACCTGTGCCAGGATGTGGCATCTCCTGGCACCCTCCTCAAAACATGCAGGACCAGTGGAAGAACAGAAGACTTGTGAGTAGACCTGAAGTGCTGGACCTTATAATGCTTATACCCAGAACATAGAAGTGGGCTCCAAGGGCCAGTTGCCTGTCCTCCGGTTAAACTACAGGGCCACAACAAGCTGCAAGAAGCCTTCTCCTGAAGAGCCCAGCTGACAAGTTCTAACGGTACCTGTCCTGGACCTGCAGATGGCTTCTGCTGGAGCGAGTCTTGACCCCTCACCCCAGGTGCTGAGGTACTGGGACATGTAGCTGGTCAAAGTGTGCGCCTCTTAACATCCTGAAAAACCTGAGACTTTCCTCCAAAGATTTCCAGAGGACCAGTACAAACCTGCCTAGTTGATCTGACTGAGGTGAGTTGCCGCTGGGCTGCAGATTCAGGTTTCTCCAGCTTGGAGCTTTTCCGCAGCAGGAAAACTATTTTAGTGGACGTCATGTAAAAATTATCTCATCTCAAAGAGCCCTCTTTGGCTACAGCCTGCAGGCTTGCCTCACTGGGGAAATCCAATCTTCAAAAACAGTGAGAATGTGCAAACGTAGAAAACGTAATCTGGCAAGGTCACCTAAACTATCTTGCCGATGAGAGGACTTCCCTGGGTGCAAATTTTAACTTTTTCTGTTCTGAATTTTTCCTGCCTAAGCCAATGGCTTCACCAGGACCTCAGTCACTGACTGATGAACATTGTGGAGCCCTTCTTGGATAGAACCTGCTGCTTTGCCCCTCTGAAGAACTTTGACTTCCAATTTCAAATTACTCATTTAGAAGGTAAAATCTCTGACCAGGTCAAGCCTAGTTGGTGTATCACTTTGGTGTATTTGTTCATGAAATTGTTCACTATTTTTATGTATTGATGTGGGTTTTCCTTACATGGCAATAGTGTTCTTTTTTCTCCTAACCCTGGAATTCTTCTCCGCATAGCTTATGTTGGTTTTGTACTCCATGCAGGAGAGTGCAAAGATACTGAGATAGGATGGTTCTATTCCACTTCTTGCAGCACCTCCTGTGGAACATTTTGAGGTCTCTTGTTTCCTGTTATCCTGGTATCATGTTTCAACTTGAAGTTCCATTGCGTAGTCCAAGTCGCAAATAAATCCTCTCTGATCCCTGCTTCACTTTTGGTTGTACAGCTTGGATATGACCCTCTGGTCACTTAGTTTAATTTCTCAATAGGAATGTGTGAAAAATTCCCTCACAATTGATTTCTTCAATGTTTTTTTACCCTCTGTGGCCTTTCCAATGCAAATAACATTTTCTTCTTCCTGAGTTTGAGAAGTTCCATGAACCTCCTTGAGAGCTGCCTCAGCTATTCATCTTTTCATAAAGTAGCACAGAGTCATCAATTCGTAAAGTGGTGGACATGCCACCTCTTGCTGTTGGATAGGCATTTCTATATTTTGAGCCAGAATATCCCAACTTCTACTCAAGAAGAAGCTCAAAATGCTCTAATACATGTATGGGAGTCAAGGGTCTTGACTGGAAATCAGTAGACATCGGAGGGTGCCCATCCCTTGTTGTTCCTATGTGTTTTGAATCTACAGTTTCAAGTATGAGGCCTGAACTTAACACAACCAAAATAGTGTCCATACTCTGCTGTTTCAGTACGATGTGGTATGGTGTACCATGTTAACTTAACACAAGAGTTGAAGAAACCAATTTTTGGATCCAATCTACCATCAATCAGGGGGAAAAAACAGATTTCCCAAAATCTTGAATGACTGCACCCTTTTGAAATATAGACTAATGTAAACAATGCAATACTCCAAAAAAGTTGACACTTGCTTGGTGAATTTTATTGTTGCAAGTGTCAAATAATAACTGCACCCTGATGCACTTTCCCTTGAAAGACAAAACAATGGTGCTTCAAGAAAAATGTATTATAGTGAAAAAGAATTGAAATGAGCATTCTGACTTCTACTACCACCGCTTTCAGCAGTTCTTCTCAAATTCACTTTCTTATTATGAAAATAATGACCTAATGAAGAAAATTACATATTTCTATTTCATTTTAGTAATGAGTATTTTTAGGGATTTATCACTCATCAAGTGCCACTATCAGTTTCTTATGAGTGCACCAGAAGGAAGCTGTGAATAGTGAAGAATTGGATGAACTTAGGACAAAGCAAGCAAAGAGAAACCATGTAAAATCTTCAGCACATAGATAGATGCATTCAATTTCCTGTTATCCAGAGAAAGAGTGTGATTTCCTTTAAGCAGTCAAAACAGAGACAATCCCTATTTCTCTCTCCTTAGTCCAGGCCCCTTGATATACCTCTTTGAAAAAATTGTTGTCCAGAGATTTAATTTTTGATTTATGTTTTTGTATCATTAAAGAAGTAATTTAGCTTGGGTAGACATTGCTGACCCGGGCCGAACTTTTCTGGACGACATTTTTAAAAATGGTGGATGTGTTGCAGTGATGATGAAATATTTCAGGAATCATGAGACCTATATACTTTATTTTACTGTTGCAAATGGTACCACAGCTTCTCCTAAAGTCCCAGAGTGTGGTGTAATGGCCCTATGAGTCAATGGCAGGTGAACTGCAGGATAGCTGTGGGATAATTGGGCTTTGAGCAAGGAGCTCCATTAAAGAGCGTCCGCCATATTAGCTGAATAAGCCATGCCCCACCCACAAATATGTCATGACTTCATCCCTCACCCATTGAGAAACTGATGAGGTGAAACAACCTCTGCCTCAGTGCCTAAAAAAAGCTAATTATACTCCTTGCAATGTGAACCCAAATCAGTTACCTTTTCAGTGATCCCACATGCTGGCTGAGCTCGAAGGCCCCAGCTCTCTAAGTAAGAAATCTAGGTTTTAACTTTGACCCTTTTCACTTGTTCACTTCAGTAATGAATGTTGTGATGAAGAGGGCACACACACACATTCATGTGTCTAACAAAGTTACTCCAGTGCTAAGCTTTGTCACAAAGTGGGCCTTGTCTACTTGCTGGTATTTTCATGACTCAACTAATATAACAGATGTACATAGGTCTCAGGAAGAAGAGTATCCATCAAATTCAGCAGGTACAAAACAGAGATGCAAGACGTGTCCTGGTAATTCAAAAGACAGAGCATATCACTTCAGCACTTCAAGCATTGTATCATTACCTATAGAAGAGATGGTAACCTTATAGATGTTTTGCATTACCCGCAGGGCACATTGGCCTTTGAATAAGAGAAAGGTACCCCCTAAGTTAAGTCTAAGGTCCAAGAGTCAAGGGGGAAATAACCCTTATCAGTAAGAAACACTCTTGTCTGACTATATTACTTTACTGGGTGGTCTCCTATGGGCTCATACTAGAAGCAGGTATACCAAACAACACTCAGACCAGCTGGTTATTCAAAAAGTATATATATCATTTTTATTTTCTTAAATATACAAAATATTTTTTAAGATAGTTTTATATATGTTAGACTTTTTTATGATAAAATCATGTCAATACAATTTCGACAAACATTGTACAGTAATTCATTGTTATTGCTGCACAACAAATAATATGTCAAAAAATGACAGACAAACAGAAACAAAATACCAATTACATTACAATAAATATCATCAGAAATACATTACATTTGACCCCATACACAACCATCCATCAATCATACTATCCAGCCATAACCATCTCATACACGCAACACATTCATATACTGAGAAAAATACATTGTCATAGGGACTCCTATTATTTAAGCTGACATGCACTCAATCATAAATTAAGTGGTAAGATTTAATCAGGAGATTATCCGCTGGTGTGCTGTCATATGTAGGTTTCCCTTGTAAACAGTCCACGCACGTTTCGGTGGGATGAGATTGTCACCACCTTCATCAGGACCATTATAATTTGTGAAGAAATCTCAGAGGTGGATGGAGGTTCTCTATAATATAATAATGAAATACATTTTCATTACCACATCTGATAGTGTTGTGGTGCTTGCTACAAACTAAGTCAAAAAACGCTTTTTGTGAGGACCAAGCTCAGCATCATACAAACCCATGGTGCCAGCAAGCATGATTAGCCCGACAGAAATACACTGCATTAAGTGTGAAATTTCCAAAAGGAAAATCAGAAACATGCTTTCAAAGTGTTCCCAAATAGATAAAAGAAACTGCCAGAGAGCCCTATTGCAAGGTGAAATGGCAAACATGCAGCCCACTCCAGAGGGCAAAGAAATGAAAAGAAAGATAAGAATAAAGGAAACATAAACAGAATCCTTAATGCACCTTTGTACAGACTAATAGGATAGAATTACTTCTTCCTTCTATGTATAGTGTCCCAACTGATTTGAGACCAATCTGGCTATTCCAAGTGCGAGGGACAAATTCCACTCTGAAAAGACAATTAAGAGTAAATGTACTCAATATATGACGTACTGAGAGGCCAGAATTGAGGAAAAATAGGCCATATCATTAACTAATCTTACCTCCCGTGGGGAGTGACTTCGCCTGATGTATTTGCTGAGGCGTACTCTCAAATAGTTTGTATCAGCAAGTTTTCAGAGGAACATGCTTTCACTTCAGTGGTTCTGAAAATAGAAAATATAACATCCCCTACGTGACTCTTACTGATATGTCACAAATTTGCTATTAGCACCAATGGCCTGCTATCTCTACTAAATACAAACGCCTCTATGCTACAGTCGTCTACCCTATATGTGTAGTATAGAGACTCTCTGCCCCTGTCAATCCAGTATCTACATGGATTCACCGCCTATATATCAAAATGGGCACTTACAGATGTTACAAAAGAATTAAAAGTGCACTCGTATTCATGGTTAGGCGATCATCAATGCTGGTAAAGATGGTTAAAGGGTGCACACACAATGTGGCGAACACGTCTGTCCTATTGGTGCCTACCCTAAGTGTCTTATGAGCAGCTCAATACCACTTGTGCTATTAATAGCAGCAGGAAATCCTCGCCAGTACTACAACCAGCATTAGAGTAGGGTGACAGTCTACAAAGTAAGAGTCCGCTCAGAATGCCAAATAATGTAGCCGGTTACTCACTAACTTATCTTACCGAGATTCTCTCTTGGAGGTTCCTTGGCTTCTCCGGATTATTCCGCTAGGGTCCGGTCCTACATATTTCTTCGGTTGAGCTCCAAACACTGAATTCGTGCAGCCAGACATAGTTGTATCGAAGTTGGAACACGTGTCCCCGCTAATTAGCATGATGATGTCATACATCAGGTAGCAAGATCGCCATCTTTTAATAGTCTACATTTAATAGCACAGAATGCAAGAACAACAGTACCTAAGAATTGATGTGGCGGGGTCGGTATAGCTAAACCCTCAAACGAGTGTCCGATTAAATACCGTCTGACAGGCAACTGTGTGTTGCTAGTGCCGAATGGTATACACACTGATTAGCGTAATACCGATACTCAATTGGCCGCCATATTGGAAAGGTTTGAAGCCCGGTAGAAAACACGAGCGGGTGCAATATGCTACAGATTAGTTATTGTGTTAATCCCGATCTATTAGTAAGGCAAATACGAGCTAACTCACATGATGACGTACTCCATACTGCGTCTAAGTAACCTCGGGAGCCATCTTTGAATGGTATTAATCCCTATAACGGGGATGCATGGTAATAGAGTTCCTGATCTTCTAAGCTGTGTAAGATCTATTATTCCATGAGTAATCATAGCAAAACAAGGGAAAAATACCTACTATACCAAAGATGAAAGGATACCAATATACAGATGGTTCTCATCATGTAACTATCCATGATATCTCTTCATTTAACCCTCTGCGTACAGTGTCCAGAATAAAAATTCAATAGTTCTCTCTTTTCTTTCTGATTTTCTCTGCATCAATTCCTGGCCTGAGTTTAACTCGTTCTAGGATTAACCATTTTAACTCGTTTTCCTTGCGGTTATATTCACAACGATGTCTAACCATCGGTGCCTGTAATTTGTGTGTTCTGATGGCCGATTTATGTTCAGAGAAACGTGACCGGAACTCTCTGCCTGTCTCTCCGATATATCCTAAGCCACATGGGCAAAGGATCAGGTAGATAATGTTTGAAGATCTACAATTGGTCATATCTCTCAGTTCTTCTGATTTGATCCCATAACACCATTGTTGTACCGTCATGGCGGAGTCACACGCATGACAATGTCCGCATCTGAAATTGCCTTTTACAGGTGGCAATCCGTCTATTGTTGTCTATCTGGAGGTACCCTTAGTGTATGATCTACTATGTACTGGCTTATCTTTCAAATTAGGGTTTCTCCTAAAGGCCACAGTGGGTTTCTGCAATGCCTCCTCTTCTTCGTTCACATTGAGAATCTTCCAATTTTTATCTAGAATTTGCTTGATTTTGTGGTTTATGTTGGAATGATTGACTACACACACTAGTTTTTCTTGTTGTTGTTTCCTTTGTCCAGAGATGAGAGCGTCCCTATTGTAGTATTTGCCCTTTTCAAAGATTGTCTCACTAAGCGTTTGGGTTAGCCTCTAGATAGTAATCGTGTTTGTAGTTGTTCCATAAAATCTTTGTTGCTGGTACAATTGCGCTGTATACGTAAAAATTCTCCAAAGGAAATAGAGTCCTTCTGCCATAGTGGATGAAAGCTGCTGTGTTCCAAGATGGTATTCTTTGCAGTCAGCTTTCTATATAGGCTCACTTGTATAGTGTCCTCTGTGCCCAATATCCATATGTCAATAAATTCAACTCTCTCCTTAGAGTATTTGGGTGTAAACTTAAGATTAGCATCACTTAAATTGAGCCAAGTGCTGAAGTCCAAGAGACCAGTTTCTTTGCCTGTCCAGACGAAGAAAATGTCATCTATAAATCGTTGCCAACAGGCAATATTTTCAAAGAATGGCGCCATTTCATTAAAAATGTGTTTATGATCATGTTCACCCATGTAGGTGTTAGCCACACTAGGGGCACAAGAAGCCCCCATGCTGGTACCCTTGACTTGTTGGTAGAGCATGTCTTGAAATTCAAAATAGTTGTTATGGAGGACAATGCCCAGGCATTCCAAGATAAATCCATCCGGTCTATCCCGAGGAGATCTGGCCAAAAGAGCTGCCACAGACTCTATGGCCAGATCCTGGGGAATGTTGGTATATAATGCCTCTATGTCAAGGGTAACCAGAAATTGACGATCTTTATTAAAAGGCATATATTCTATCTCTGCAATCATGTGCCCAGTATCTCTGATATAGGATACATATTGAGTGGTTAATGGGCAAAGAAAGGCATCCACATTTTTTTTGAAAGTGGCTCTGTATATGAATTAATTGATGATACAATTGGCCGTAGTGGGGGATCCTGCATCTCCTAATGAGTCTTTGGGACTCCATATATAGCAGGTGTCATAGTATTTGTTTTGTTGAGAAAGTCATGTTCTTTTTGCAAATCTCTCCCTCCAGTAGGGCTCTGCATGTAACAGTTAATATTTGTGCTTTCAATTTTTCCAGAACTATCCTGTTGACTTTTTTATAGTGTTTTGGTACCTCAAGCATAGAATTAACTTTGGCAGTATACTGTTCAGTATCCATAAGTACTATGCCGCTGGCTTTATCGCACAGCTTTATAGTAATACTAGCATTTTCTTGCAGCCTTTTCAGTGCAGACCTTTCATTGGTGGACAAATTCGGTGCCACTTTCGGAATACATTTGGTGATTCTTTGCCAGTCTATACTGACTGACTTTTCGAAGATAGCAACCTCTGGATCAACCATTTCCAGGGTCGGTGTAAATGTGGATGGAGGTTTGCATCCAGAGAGGTCTGTATCTTGTTCAGTCAAGGTATTTGACATGAAGAACTTCTTTAGTCTTACTTTTCGGAAAAATGCATGTACATCTGAATATAGATTAAATAAGTAATTCTGTGTACTGGGGACAAATGACAGTCCTTTGCTTAGGAGGCTTATTTCCTCCTCTGTAGGGTTATATATATATTTTTTTTTTGTCAAAATGTATTTATTGAAACATTTGTCACAAATTAGAAACAGTGTATAACGCATACATCACACAATGCGTTTCATGTAGATCAGTGGGCATAGATGCCGTCCTTCAAGTAGCTAAGATAGAAAGCACATTTTCTAATGACCATGGCAGTGTTGCCCCTCAGCATGCTATCTCAGAAGGCAACATATCATAACTAAGAGTTGAAAAGTACACCTAGTATCTCCCCAGAGGAACCAGGCCCAATCTGTCATATAGCGCCTACTTAGGTAAACAACATTGTGCGATGCGTAACTAGCATCTAGTAAAACCATATTGGAAGTTTTCTATCAGCAATGTCTAGATTACTTCAGTGCATGTAACATAGGTCTAAAAGAGCAGCAAAATACAAAAGAAAAAGAAGCAAAGGTGGTTAAAAAAGGAAATAAAAAAAATATAACATTCTAACTACGGTGGTACCCAGGGAAGTTAGTGGAGCTGTGTTGTTGGCTGTAGAGGGAGGAGGAGGCCAGGCCAAGGCGGGAGCGCCCCACGGCCAGCACATGATGCTATCATCGCCAGCGCCACCACATCTGCGATGCCTGTCTTTGGGTGGACAGAGGAAACCTAAATCAGGAAGAGATGGAGAGCTCTTAACCTAGGGCTACAGGCAAATAGGGGAAGTCCCTCTGAGAGGTAGCTGACCAGGGGAGTCCAGATGTAGTCAAATCCCTTTCGTGACTCTTCAGCTATATCCGTCAGTCGCTCCATTGCTAAGGCCTTCCACAATCGAGCGTGCCATTGAGTGAGCGAGGGGGCCTCAGGCTTCTTCCATGCCCCCGCTATGGCCATCTTCGCGGCTCCCAAGCAGAGCCAGAGAATAGATCTATACGCATGTGTTTGGTATTTAAGTTTAAGCAGGGGGTCGCGGAGCCCCAGCAGTACATGTTCTATGAGTCCCCAATTGGGTAGCCCAGTATAACTTTAATTTGAGAGAGGATTTCCTTCCAAAAGGTTTTAATAACCGGGCAGTCCCACCAGATATGTTTAAAGTCTCCCAGCAGACCACAAACTCACCAACACCGATCAGAAGTGCCCGGGAAAATAGTGTGCAGTTTATGGGGATGTAGGTACCAGTCATAAAGCGTTTTGTAATGGGCTTCCCTGAGGTGCATGGATCTGTTAAATTTTGCTATGTCTCTAAACAGGGATTCCCATTGCTTATCCAAGGGTGGTGTCTGGAGCATATCTCCCCAAACCTCCCTGTGGCACTGGGTGCGGTGTGGTGCTAGTGTGAGTAGGAGATTATAGAGAAAAGAAATACATCCTTTGCCTGTAGTGCCCGTCTGTACAAATTTCTCTATTGGAGGGTATGCTCTAGTGGCAGCTTGCCGAATCTGTGGTTGTTGGACCCAGTGTATTAGTTGAGTGTAATGGTATCGCTCAGTGGGTGAAGGTGGAAATGGTTCATGCAGCGTGAAAGGAGCGTAGCTTAGTGCTCTGAAAGAGGTCCGAGATCATGAGGCAACCCCCTTTGTTCCATAAGTCAAAAGGCCCATCTTGAAGGGCTGGTGTAAAATCCTGGGAGAAGTGTATGTGGGTATAGGGGGACGGGAAGGTAGTCAGTGGTAGAGTTCTAGTTACTGCGTCCGATACTTGGAGGGTGGTGGAGGTAGGCACACTTAAGAAAGCGTTAAGAGGCCTATCAGCTTTGCGGCGCCATGGTAAGTCCCAGATCGTCCTACCCGTCACCTGTCTGTCAATGTGGAGCCACAATTTGTCCGATTCTCGTAGTGACCATTCACTCAGTACCCTTAATTGGGCCACCCTATAGTAGGTGAGGAAGTCTGGTAGGGCTAGGCCTCCCTTCAGACGTGGTCTGGTTAATAGGTGATAGGAGAGTCATGCACGCTTACCTTGCCAAATGAATTTGAGCATCAAGGTTTTTAATTCAGGAAAGAGTGCCTTGTCCGGTTGGATGGGGAGGCCCTGGAAGAGGTAGAGGAGACGTGGCAATACGCTCATTTTAATTGCATTGATCCTGCCAATCCATGAAATGTAGGCTGTGCTTCATTTTTTACAGTCAGCTCTTAAGCGTTGCAAAAGGGGTGGGAAGTTGGCCTTGTAGAGGCCAGTGAGTTTGGGAGTAATTTGGATCCCCAGATATGTAATGGCCTTAGGCGCCCATTGAAAGGGGGATGTTTCCTCCAGAGTCTTTTGCGCGCCGTGAGGCAGGGTGAGATTCAGGATATATGATTTAGTTAGATTGACTTTGAAGCCGGACACCGCTTCAAATTGTTCTAGTTCCTGGTTAATAGCCAGGAGGGAGGCGGCCGGGTTAGTAATTGGTAAAAGGATGTCGTCTGCAAATAAGGCGATCTTATGTTAATCCGTCCCAAAACGGATTCCTGTGATTGCTTGATTAGTGCGAATCCGGGCTGCCAGGGGTTCAATACTCAGGGCGAAGAGGAGCGGGGAAAGAGGGCACCCTTGTCTGGTCCCTCTCGCTAAATCAAAAAAGTTCGAGGCCACCCCATTTACCACTACTCGAGACCTAGGGGCACTAAAGTTGGCATGGATCATTGCAATAAAGGCGTAGCAGAAACCAAATCGGCACAGAGAAAGCTCCAGGAAGTTCCAATCAACGCGATCAAAAGCTTTCTCTGCGTCGAGCGATAGTAGCACGGCAGGGATCTTCTTCTTTTGGGACTTATCAATTAGGTGAAAAATGCGTCTAAGATTGTCATGTGTCTGCCGCCCCTTAATAAACCCTGATTGGTCTGGATGGATAAGGTCAGGGAGATACGTCTCGAGCCGGGTAGCTAGAATCTTGGAGTATAATTTGGCGTCTAGGTTAAGCAGGGCAATGATGAACACTGCTGGGGGTCCTTCCCGGGTTTCGGGATGATAGAAATTAGAGCTTCGCCCATGGATCGGGTCACAGCCTGCCGGCTTGCGATATCATTGAAGAGCGTGGTTAGGTGAGGGCCCAAGTCTGCTGCCAAAGTACGGTAGAATTGGGCGGTAAAGCCATCAGGCCCTGGTGCTTTGTGACGTTTTAAGGAGTCGATTGCTGCCTGTACCTCCTCCAGGGTGATAAGTCCACCAAGCTTTTCATTGGCGGAGTCAGGGAGCTGGGGCAGGGCAAGGGGAACTAAATATTGCGATTGCCTGGACTCGCTATGGGCGTCAGCTTGGTATAGTTTTTGATAAAAGTCATGGAATGCCTGAGCTTTCCCTTCCTCATTGGTGTGGGTTATACCATAATCGTCTAAAATCTGTTTTACGTATTCTTTCTCTTGTTTGACCCGTAATTGTTTGGCTAGTAGGGAGCCCACCTTATCTTTCCCTTCATAACCTCTGGCCTGGAATCTCAGGATTGTTTTCTCTGCCCTATTTGTGTATATTGCATTAAGTTTCCCTTTGAGGGCCGTAAATTTCCTCAGTGACAGGGATGAGGGAGTGGTCTTGTGTTGCCCCTCTGCTGCTACCAATTCCCTTTCTAGGTCTAAGCGTTCTTTAGTTTGAAGTCTCTTGAGGGAGGAGGCAAGAGAGATACAGTGACCCCTAATATGCGCTTTAAATGCGTACCAGTTATTCGCAAGGGATGTGTCGGTTGGGTCATTGAGTAGAAAGAAGTCTTTAATCGCTTTGCGAAAGTCATCTCGGTGGAGACGGTCCCTACATAAGAACTCTGGGAAGTACCATCTCGTGAGCTTAGAATGTGGGGCTGGCCAATCTAAAAGGCAGGTCAGAGGGGCGTGATCGGAGATAGCGATAGGGAAAATGATAGAGGCCGTGACCGAATGGGTGAGCGATTGGCTGATAAAAATGTGGCCAATGCGGGAATATGATTTGTGAACATGAGAGAAGAAGGAGAAGTCCTTCTTGGTTGGATTAATGTGGCGCCAGATGTCTATCAGCCCCAATTGTTGCAGTGTTTGTTTGAGCGGTGTGGGAAACGTACCGCCCCCCCGGAACGTTGTGTATGAGTGGAGTCTAGAAGGGGATCCCAGATGAGGTTAAAATCCCCCATGATGATGAGGTCCCCGACTGCAAAACCTAGTAAGGAATCTAAAAAGGAGGAGAGAAAGTCAAGTTGCCCTGTGTTAGGCGCATATACAGAAGCTATTGTGCAAGGTCTGCCCATCAGCGACCCCTTAACCATGATAAATCTGCCCTCCTTGTCCTTCTGTGTGGTCTCATGGACAAAGTGAGCGGAGGAATGGAAGATTAGGGCGGCCCCATTCTGTTTCTTGATATTGGTGGTTTGATAGATCTGGGGATAGCATTTGTGCTTAAGTCTGCTTTCTTCTCCCCGCTTTATGTGGGTCTCCTGAATGGCCACAACCCACAGCCCCTGATCCCCTATATATTTCCAGAACCTGTGTCATTTGTTAGGGGAGTTGAGGCCCCTAACATTCCAAGATAAAAGCTTAATCCCCATCTCCCCTTTGAAAGATAGTCCCGCTGATGTAAGAACCTCCCCTCCGCCCCTCATTCCCCTCCCGCCACCGGTGTATCCATCCCTGGGAAGAGCACCTAAAAGAGAAAAACCAAAAGCAATACAAGAAAGAAGATAAATAACAGTCATCGCAAACTTTGAGGTCTGCGTTGTCGGATGTCCTTAGGGGTAGGACCAGTCCTGAACCAAATAGTCCGCTAAGTATTAGTAGATGACCCCCGTTGCGGAATCTTTTAAACTGGGATAGGTCCGAGGGGTCACCAGTAGTCCATCGTGCGGTCTGGTATGAGCCCTGAAGTGGGTCTCCTAGTGAGGAGGTGTGAGAGTCCATTCTTCTTTTGGGGAATGGGGTGCCTTCGGCGAGTGTAGTAGATCAGATTACAGAAGTTGGTCAGGGAGTCTTTTTGCCAGTGGCCGGTACCGTCTGCCATTTCTCACTGGTCTCCTTGCTTCTCATTCGTCCCCTGACGGCGCCTGGTGGGGTCGGGCTTCCCCAGGGTGATGCGTTGGCGAGGCCAAGTAGATTTGCAGCGCCCTCCACCTCAGTGAAATGATGCTGTTTATTATTGAGAGTAAAGGCGATTCCAAAGGGGTATGTCCACCTATATCGAACTTGCTTGTCTCGCAGAGCGGAGGTGACAAGGCGAAACTGCTGGTGGCGCATCAGCGTAGCCTGGGCGAGATCTTGAAACAACATGCATGATCCTCCTTGGTAGACAATTGTGTCTCGCCCTCGGGCTCTGCGGAGCACCAGCTCTTTTGTTTTGAAAGAGGCAAATTTGGCTAAAATGTCTCGGAGTCGTTGATGTTTCCCTTGTGGGGCCGGGCCCACTCTGTGAACACGTTCCAATTGAATCGGCGGGCCATCGCTTCCTATAATGGCGGTGAAGAGACCATTGATATATTGCTCTAGATCAGCCCCTTCTCGTCCTTCCTCCAGGCCGCGCACTCTAATGTTCTCCCGTCGGGAACGGTTCTCCGGGTCCTCGCATTTGAGGAGCGCAGAGTTCAGTTGTGCTGTGAGGGCTTTGGCGCCTTCTTCAAGTGGTTGGAGTCTGTTAGACCTGTCAGCCCTAGGGTGGTCTTTCCCTATTTTTTTTCCTTTTTCGCCTCCTTTTTGCCACCATATTTTTACTGGACCTAGGTCTCTGGGCACCTTGCCACTGCTAGCCAGTGCTGAGGTGCAGGTGCTCTCTCTCACTCAAGATGGCTGCCACAGGCCCCTGCTACTGCAGAGGGGCCTGACATGCATACACACTAGTAGCCAGGGTCAGGCTGGGGTATAGGGATACAGTATCCATTCCATCCCCGCCTCTGGGCCACATAGCCAGGCATGTAGAAGGTTCCAGAACCTTCCGGGCTGTGGGAGGAGTTATGTTTTGCCGCCTTTGGGAGAGTCACCTGACCTAGGAGTATAAAAGGCTTGGAGGGAAAACTTTCTAGTCAGTTGATGAGGCACCACTGAACCTGGGAGAACCTCTGCCGGAGTATAGGCTTTAGGGCCCAGGGGAGACCTACACTACTGCTGCTGACAGGGCTGAGGTCCTGCTGTAGTAAGATAGCTGAGGAACGCCCACCACCCACTGACCTTGCCCAGTGTGAGGGGACCCAGGGAACCACCTTCAGCATGCGGGGAGGAACACCAAGCACTCCCAGACCACCAACTCATCCCCCCCCCCTCATAAGAAGAAACTTCTGACAGGAAACTTTGACAAGGAACTTATAACAAGGAACTTCTGACAAGAAACTTACAACCAGAAGCGCCTAAGAAGCAACCAAGCTGAAGCAGTCGCAAGACCCCTTAACTTGAGGAGGCCTGACCGTCCAGCAAGGCCTAAAGCCTAAAACTGCCCAACTGGGGATCACCAGGTAAAGCGCCGTACCCTGAAGCGCTAAACCTTCACCCCCTATTCATTTGTGCCTGTTGCTGGGCTGCCCCCAAGTACTTTGCCAGTCAGCCCTGCCCACAGGCTGCTGGTGCACCCTGCTTTCTGTTGCCCCTCAGGTCACTGACCTTATGAAGGAGATCACCGCCGCGGCCGCCGCCACCTGAGAAGAGGCACCGTGTGGTGAGGTGCGCCGTCGCGCCCTCACCGGGGGAAGCGCTGTGGTGAAGGAAGCCCCTCAGGTGTGTGTGGTGAGGTGCGCCGTCCGCGCCCTCACCGAAGCCTCCAGAGACTGGGCCCGGGGCCCTCATCACCGCCGTCGCGGCCAAAGAATCATCGCCGCCATCGCGGCCAAAGAATCATCGCCGCCGTCGCGGCCAAAGAATTGCCCCCGCCGCCGTCGCGGCCAAAAAATCATCGCCGCCGCCGAAGCGGCCAAAGAATTGTCGCCGTCGCGGCCAAAGAATTGCCCCCGCCGCCGTCGCGGCCGAAGAATCGCCTCACCGCCGCCGTCGCGCGCAAGGAATTGCCACCGCCGCCGTCGCGGCCCAAGAAATAGCCAGCGCGATCTACAGCGAGGCCTCCAGGCCCCGCAGACGCCGTTCCCGAGCAACCAGGGGTCGCCCGGCGTGACCAAGGAAGGCCGCGCACCGATTGGGCGCCGGCCCCCAGTCACGCCCCCAGCGCCGAAGGAAGCCCGGGAAGAGCCCCGGCAGTGCAGAGGGAGACGGGGAGCCGGCCGGAGAGGACTGCCGGCTCCCGCTCCCTTCCCCGGCAACCCTGAGCCCCAACCTCACTTACCTTGATCCCGGGGGCCGGTGGAGGGTGATCCCGGCCCCCGCAACGCGTCGTGAGTCAGTCCCAAGAAGCCGCAACGACTCGCAATACCGGCCAGAAGGCCGAGGCACCCCCGACCGGGCCCTGCCCTACAGAATACGGGCCGGCCCGGAAGATCGCCAGTCGCCCTGAAGCGCGACCAACGACCACACCGCAGGTGAGCCCTGGAGGCCCCTAGGGCCCATAAGACGCCACTGGGGGCCGGGGGCCACTATTAACCCTTGAGATTCTAGTCCTACGAGGCGAGGCCCCAGAGAGGAGTGGGCCTGGCCTGAGTTAACCCCTGAGGGACCTAGACGCCCCAGAATACAGGACATGTTGAGGGATTCCCCACATAGTTCATTCAGGTAATGATGATGCCCACAGTATTTAATAATTTATGCCGATGCCTATTATAATTACTGCCTAGGCCATGGTTAACTGTTAAGTCTTTACCACAAGGGGAAAGTGTTTAATTGAGTTGAGCTGAAGTGTACACCGCCAAGAGTTGAAGTATTTTATGTTACAGGTGTACTGGAGTTGCGACGCCCACTGTACTGAATATGGGTGCGCCTAGATTAATGCAGGCCTATTTAAATGTAACGTGAAAAGCCTTCTTTTAAATAATTGAATATGCTAAAGTGAACTGTATGTTTAGGCCTATGTTTTATTAACGTACCTTGAGATCATTATTAAGTGCTACGTGTAGGAGATAATTCCTGCGGCCTCTTAGTGGCCTACAATGTTGATGAGCTATGCAGCTTTATTTAAAATGTGCACCAGTTGAGGAATATAATGAATTTGAATGTAGATCTGAATTAACCTGCCTTATCTGATGCCAACTTGATTTATTTATAAAAGATCTTGATTTTAAATACAAAAGCCTGATGTGGTGTCATGTTATTGCGTTCGCATTTGTGAGTCAAAGTAAGAGTGTGCTGCACAACTGCCTTACACATTGCCTTCGCGTGCCTTTCCCGCTTCACGCCATGCTACCGTGTCGGACTCGGTAACCCCGGTTCCAACAGAGTCGATCCTCGAGAGTCTGACATTTGGCCTCCAGGTCGAGGGTGCGGGTCCCCACGGAATCCACGTCGGCACGCAGATCGCACATTTTTGAGGCAATGTCGGACTTGAAGGCGTCGAGAGAAGCGTTGATGTCAGCTTTAATATCGTCTCGTAGTTCACTTTTGAAGTCCCTGAGTGTGGCCAGAAGCTCATCGCGAGTCAGCGCCATCGTCCCCTCTGTCTGGGTGTGCTCAAGGTTCGGTCCGTTATCCGTACCAGAGTTGCCAAAGTAACCCAAGACCTTGTTGGACTGTGTTTTCTTGGGCGGCATATGGGCGAGTCATAGGTCCAGGCCCCTCCTTGGCGCGCCGGCACACTCCCTTCGCTCGCGGTTGTGGAATCCGGACTTGCGGTTCACCGGGTACGGCACGGGATCCGGGTGTCCTCCCTTCCACCAAGTGAGACCCCCAATGCCTCTAGGTAGCATCTTGTGGGAGCCCGTGGGCTACTATGTGGCCCCAGGTAGCCTCAGAAGCTTGAAATGTAAGGGCTCAGGTGGCCATCTTAAGGTCAGGCAGGGAGGTCAGGCAGGCTTGATTTCTAGCTTCTCTCACAGGTGCAAAGTCCCAGCCACCAATCCTGTTGCGCATGGGTCCCTTCTGATCAGCGCGTGTAGCAGTGGGAGGCGAGAGGCACTGTGAAGCAAATTGGGGGCCCCTGGGCCCTCCGGGAATCGGCGCGCGCTCTCACCTCAGGCCACCGTGGCTGCCGAGTCTGCAAGGAGGGACGCCACTGCCGGATGCGTGGTGCTAACAGGAGGCCGTATTCAAGGTACCGCTGGCGCTTGCTTCAGTCAAGATGCGGTTTCTGCTTTAGCGGGCTCTGCGTGCAGGGGTCCCTGCGTCAAGTCACCCGCCATTTTAAAAATCACAGCCGCGCTCCACTGGCCTCTCCTCTCATCCTTAGTGCGGGTCCCCCAGCTGATGGTCAGTCATCCCAGCTGTATTTCGTGAGGTCCCGAGAGCGTCCCCCTGTTGCCGGACTCACCCCGGTGCCGAGATATTGTCAGTTACGCCGGGAACTCGTTTACGGCAGGGCCCGGCCGCCATATTGCGCCATCGGCCGCGCTCCGCCTATGTCGTGAATGCGGGGCTAGATCTCCTCATGGGCACTGCCAAGCCTCAAAAACATTGGCCGAGTGGTCACCCGTCATTTCTTGTGCCGTTGCAACGTCTTTGGTGAGCTGGTTATGCCGATGGAGATATTAACGTGGACGTTGGTGCAGGAGCCGAGCAGGATCACGTCCTCGCGGCCATGATGGCTGGCCACGCCCCCATAGGATTATATTTTGAAAGATTAAAAATTGGAATGTTATCTTTGGTACTGTCACATCTGCTAGTTATGTCTTCCAATATTGTTGGTTTCTTGTCCTCATGTACATTTGAGGATGTGGTGGCTCTAACTGCTGATACTGGTTCCTCTCTTGTCTTTGGTATCTGTTGCAGCCTCTGGCTCTTCCCCTCTGTAAAAAAGGAGTCTGTACTTGATGGAAGTACTGGTCTGATTGCAAACCTCTCTGATTTCTAGGATTGTACATCGCTTCTTCATTGGATCCTGGGCCGTCAATATCTGAATCAGATGAATATGTGTCCGAAAAAGTAAGTGTTTTGTTCTTTCTAGGGTACTGGTTATTATATTGGCCTCCTTCACATGGCCCCTCTTGGTAGAAGTTACTTCGCAAATAGGGGTAAGCTTTTTCCTGTGTAAACCACCTTATGTCCTTTTTTATTTTAGCAGTTTTTTTCTTTACAAGATATTCCTCAAAATCTTGCATCTCTCTGGCAATGCTAGATAGTTTGTTTTTTGCCTCTTCTAAAGCAGTACTAGCTTTCATTTTGTCCTCCAATTCTGCAATTTCCTGACTCAATATCACTATCATCTCTCGCACAGTTTCGACAATGAGGATCATCCACTCTCTGGAGCAGCAGTTCGCAATCTGCGACCACCGCTCCAGAAATTTACGTACCTCTATAAAAAGGGCTGGGACATTCCTCACCCTTAGCCCTGATGGTATAAGCCCCGCTCGTAAGTACTCCAACATAAAATGAGCATGGGATTCCATCCTTTTCGCCTTCTTCTTCAAATTTAGAAGTTTGGACCATTCACTCCCATCATCAATAGGGGTATTTGTCTGTATATCGTATATTGTATGATGGTGAGCTTGGTCCTCACAAAAAGCGTTTTTTGACTTAGTTTGTAGCAGGTACCACAACACTATCAGATGTGAAAACGAAAATCTATTTTATTATTATATTATAGAGAACCCCCATCCACCTTTGAGATTTCTTCACAAATTATAATGGTCCTGATGAAGGTGGTGACAATCTCATCCCACCGAAACGTGCGTTGACCGTTTACAAGGGAAACCTACATATGACAGCACACCAGTGGATAATCTCCTGATTAAATCTTACCACTTAATTTATGATTGAGTGCATGTCAGCTTAAATAATAGGAGTCCCTATGACAATGTATTTTTCTCAGTGTATGAATGTGTTGCGTGTATGAGATGGTTATGGCTGGATAGTATGATTGATGGATGATTGTGTATGGGGTCAAATGTAATGCATTTCTGATGATATTTATTGTAATGTAATTGGTATTTTGTTTCTGTTTGTCTGTCATTTTTTGACATATTATTGGTTGTGCAGCAATAAAAATGAATTACTGTACAATGTTTGTCAAAATTGTATTGACATGATTTTATTATAAAAAAAGTATAACATATATAAAACTATCTTAAAAAATATTTTGTATATTTAAGAAAATAAAAATGATATATATACTTTTTGAATAACCAGCTGGTCTGAGTGTTGTTTGGTATACCTGTTTCTAGTATGATACACATTGGCCTTTGAGTCTGAAATTCCGAAGCTATTCCACAACAACAACGTATCTCACACACAAAAACTTGTCAATCATAAAACATGAATATTCCTGCTTAATTCAACTGAAAGCAGCTTTTAAGAAACCTTGATAGCATGCAGTCCAAACGCCTGGATCATCCTGATTCTAGGATTCAGACAACAGCAAGGTGATCTCAAGTTCAGAATAGGACTTAAGACTTTCTTGTTCCATAAGGCCTTCCCTAGGTTTTCACACTGATCAACTGGCAATCCAAGTATGGTAACGTATCACCCTCTAGGAAATGTATCAAACTGAGCTAAGCACTCTGAATACTGCCTCATTATAGGTAATCCTAGCGCCCTGATATACCTCAGTAAAATATTTGTTGTCCAGAGATTTTAATTTTTGATTTGTGTTTTTGGATCATTAGAGAAGTAATTTAGCTTGGGTAGACATTGCTGATCCGGGCCGAATGTTTCTGGAAGACATTTTAAAAATGGTGGATGTGCTGCAGTGATGATGTAATATTTCAGGAACCTTGAGACCTATCTACTTTATTTTGGCATCAAAACATAGGTGTTGGGGGTAAAGTAGTTTTAACAGAGACAGAAAATAACTCCTCAGAAAAACCCTTCCAACATTTTCCAAAATGGTGGCTCTCTACTGATGTGTTTTAGCCATCATATTGGTAATTTAGTTTGATATAGTTTTTGTTTCAGGTTTTCCGTTGATTCACATTTGTAAACCTGAGCAAAGCAGGTGGTATCAGAAGATCTTTACCTCCTGACAGAGTAATGCTAACTACCACATCTGAAGACTCCTTCAACAAATAATAATGTGTCATTTGCCAAACTAATCCAAAAGAAAAGCTAACATCAACTGCAGCTGGACAGAAGAGAGTTTGAGATGCTGCAGAAATACGGCAAGACAAAGTTCACAAAATATTGAAACTGATGGGGGAAGGGGAATATATTATCACTTTAACAACAAGTGCTACAATGGAAAAAAGCTTTGAAAAAAGTTGTCAACAAATAGCAGAAACCATTGAATCACAACAACAGTTTGTGTCTTCAGAGAAAGCGATGACAACCAAACCCAATGCCCATTCACTTAGAAGTAAAATTGCTATCTCTCGTCCACCTCCGACAACTGATCAGAAAGCAGAGAATCTTCAATATTTTATCTGTGGTTTAGCCAGAAAAAGGGCCAAAGGGATTGACGAAAGAACAAAGTATAGAGTATGTGAGTCTCAAAGGGCAAACATGTTTTTATCTGCAGCTAGTTGCCTCCAAGATGAAGTTTTCAGCCCAGTAACGGATCTAAACAGAGAGGTGAATGCATTTACAGTGGATTTGTATGCACACCCGAACTGCTTGCGTGCATACATTTGAAAAAATGAATGTACAATGAGCTTCCAGCAGCAAAGTAACCGCCAGCCTTCAGTTTACTTTGCACTCTTTGAAAAAGCAAATTAAGTTTTAAAGTCACTCTTGAGGGCTGGCTACGGGTTTACACTCAGTGAGATCAGAGACATAATGGTCAACATTGATGAAACTGTATTGATCCATAATGAAATTAAGATTTTTCTGGTGAAAATAAACAATGTCAGATTCGTTTTTTCCGTCTAACAAAAAGAATGAGCAAATTTGGTGTTCTCAGCTGTTTTGACTCCTGATGTTCTTTCTGCCAAATTAAGATCACAGGATGCAGTTAAATTAGTAGTAATTAATTTTAGAAACAAGCAGATAGATTTCGATTTTGGACTTAATGACAACTTTTGTGATGCCCCAGAGCTCCGCAAATCAATGGAGTCAACAAGAATGCCTGATGTTGTCTTAACATTTTTACATCATTGTTTAATATTAGCAGAGCAAAACTGTTACAAACTAAATTTCTTGAGTTCAGAACAGAAGCCGATAACTTTGATGATGGCTTTGAAGATATACGCAAAGAAGTTGACGACAATCCCATGAACCGACAGGCGTATATTGTGCAAATGTGCTGTCTTTTCCAAATCATGCTTTATGAATTACATCACGGCAGAAAGAAAACCCCACTACACATGATGACTGCCCACGCAATCTATGACAAGTACAAAAGTAGAGAGCTAATCACTTCAATAAATTGGATTGGTGTATCAAGAAGGTATAATGAGATAGGCCCACATGTACGGTGAGAATCGCAAAACTCGTCGGTTTGCGAATGCAAAATAGCCATTCACGATGTATGAAAGGCTTTGTAGTCGCAATGTTTGGAAATTGCAAAAATTGCGATTACATAAAATTGTGCCTACAAATAGAGAATCACAAATTGTGATTCCCTTAGCACATGTACCAAGCATTTTCAAAATGCAAACTGTACATTTAGGAAAATGCTATTGCCATCAACTTCAAGTCAATGGTAACCATGAGCAAAATTTGAAAAATGCACAAAAATTCATCTTTCAAAGTAACATGTAGCGCACACCTGCTCCTAGGGCATGTGTGCACTTACCACGTGCAAATTTATTTTCTTTGGGGTGCTTCAGGGGGGCCTTAGGCCCCTGAGCACCCTTGGCTGTGCATTAGCTGATTTGCAATTACCAATTTGGTAATCATAAATTAGCTAATGCTATACCATTCGCACCTATGGGCCTTTAGTCCCATAAGAATAAATGGAGAAGTATTACCTTATATATAACATATATAGCACTTTGCGATTACCAAATAGCGATTCGGTAAAAATCACTATTTGGTGATTGCAAAATGCTTTTTTGATACATGTGGCCTATAGTACAGAGCAGGAACTTGGTAGCAGCTCGTGCTGTAAAATCTTGTCAATCCTACATAAACCACTTCCAAGTCACTTTACCAGGAAAGGATTTACAATTGCTGTTCTTGATAATTTTGATTTTGAAGGCAGCTCTTCTTTGTCTGGAACATCCAGCACACATGATACTGCCATGGTGCTTTTTCAAGACTGTACCAATGAAGTAGCTGCTGGAAGACAAGCTGTGTCAGCTGTAGCCATAAACAAACAAAGCTGCAAACCCATAACCCAACTGCCTTGCCAATGTGTGCAAAATCTCTACAAGCCATCAACATGTCCCAGTCTACCAGAAAGTTTCAAAGTGGTTGAGGACATGGATCTTCTTCTACCTAATGCTGTGGTCCACAAAGTTGATTTAACTGAATTTTTATCATATTGCTTATTCGGTGCGGACTGCTGGACAAAGAAAAGCCAGTTACTCCGTGGGCTGGAATTCATGCTCTGATCTCCCAGAATACCATCCCATTGAAGAAGGTTGGGTTTTTACCAGTAATACCATCTCCTATCACAAACTATGCAACACTATCCACAGCTCTAAAAAGTTTCCAAAAGGTGCATGCTCAGCTTGAAGACTAGCCTGTCCTGCCAATTTTCTGTGATGAAGGTGTTTTCCATATTGTAGCTGACATTTTTATGAGCAATCCAGTAGAATTTGACGATCTTTATCCAATGATGGGCTTTTTTCACCTGACAAAAGTTGTGTTGCAGTGTGCAGGAAGTTATCTCAGTGGATGTGGCATAGATGATGCTCTTATTGAGGTTTAAATCTTTGGAAGCAAAACTGTGTAGTCAGTATTGAGCGGAACTCATTATGTTAATTCGTTACAAGGTACGGTCATCATATCTGAGCCAATGGAATGCTTTCTGGAACAAGAATGACAGATGCATATCTTATCTCAGAAGTGAACAAAGCACAGGGTGCACTGCATTCAAAAGACATAATGCAAAGCCAGGCAATGTTCAATACAATCAGTTCAAAATCAGAAAACCTGAAAAACAGGTTTCTTGAGTTTGTCAAAGAATGTGAAGAAAAATCATACGTTTCAAAATGCTTTACTCATGATAGCTCTAGTGAAAAACTTAGTACATGCTGATCGTGAAGGAGATTGGGAGCTGCACATGAAGACTGGGGAGTCACTGATTACTCTGTTTCATGAATTCAATTGCATAAACTACCTGAGATATGGGTCCTGGTATTTGGAAAGAGTGAAGAAGCTAGAGGTGGAAAAACCAGACATCTACAGAAAATTCATCCAAAGACATTTTGTGGTGAAAGACAAAGAGAACAGGTTCAATGCTGTGGCTCCAGATATGAAACTGGAAAGGACGATCCAGAGATAACAGAAAAACACAGAGTGAATTGTTGGTCAGACACGTGAAAGGGAATATGTTACTCAATGGCAACTTGTTATCACAAAGTCCTATCTATTGGCAATGTTTTCAGATAGATGACAAAATCAAAATTAATGGACCAATGTCAAACTGACCCTCAACACGAACTTGTGGGAAAGAGAGTAGAATGTTTAATAAACATGTTGATTGCCTTCTTCATTTCATGCAGCAGCAAGGAAACCCCTTTGAAATGATTGAGCCTGTGTGACTACACAACTTCGCAACCAAATATGTGGATCACGATATAAAGACACGCGTCTACTAGATATCCTAGAACATGGATCGAAACTATAGGCAGAACTAAAGCAAGAGAGATGTGTATTGAAAGAGACAAAAGCTGTTTGAGATAATCACTAAAGCTAAACTTCCACACTTTAATTGCCATAGTAAGAATTTCGTCCAAGCAGCCTCTACAAAACAGGTTACAAAAAAACAACTTTTGCAAGCACATAGAGAGATGGATGTAGCAAAAGAAAGGGGTGACTTTATCAAGGACATTCTGTTGCATGATCTTCTTCCAACAAACACATTATTTGATGGAGATGCTGCAACTAAACCAGTGAAGCACAAACTCATACAAAAGCTTGAAAACACCTTTCACCTAAAGAATTTCAATTCGAAAAGTCGACTTCATTGAAAAATGCTGTTCTTGTGTTGACTATGTGTCAAACTGTGAATGGTCAAGATTTCTTCCTTGCCAAACTTCAGAGAGATCGGTTAGACTGTTGTACAGATATGAAAGTCAGTCTGCACATTACAAGAACTGCACATTGTCTTTTATAGTTACCTTGAACTATCTGTCAAAGAATGTGAGAGAATCAGACGAATGTCTACAAGTGGAACAATTGACCTTGCCTGCATCAAAAATTCAACACCTATGCCTGTGCAACTTGATAAATTCTGGTGATCAACATTGAACAAGATGAATTTGGAGATGTTAACTCGCCAAAACATTGCTGATGCTTCACTGAACACTGAGGGGTATATGTACAAGCCCCTATCGCCACGGGAACGTCACTTTTTGAGACGTTCCCATGGCGATAGGGGCCTTGCCTTATGTACAAGGCAGCGTTAAGTCACTTAACGTGGCTTAACGCTGCCTTGTACATAAGTCACCCTTTCACGCTATATTTAGCGTGAAAGGGGCGTGCAGTGGGTGTTGTGGTGGGCGTTCCACCACAACACCCATTGTATTTGATGCTGCCCCCTATGTACAAGAGTGGCGTACATAGGAGGCAGCGCCAAAATTAAGACCAGGAAAACCCTGGTCTTAAGGTGGCGAAACGAGGAGAAATGCATTATTTCTCCTCATTTTTGCTTTTTCATGTGTGCTGCCTTATGTAGCACACATGGAAAAAGCAAAATGCCATGGTTTGTTTATGTACAGGAAGGTGTCCCTTCCTGTACATAAAAACCTTTTAAAAATGCCATTTTGTAACTTTCATGTGTGCTGCATGAAGCAGCACACATGAAAGTTACAAATGGCATTTTAGGATTATTTATGTGCAGGAAGGGACACCTTCCACACATAACCAATCCTCCCCTGCACACAGACACCCTTGCACTCTGGTGCAAGGGTGCCTGCGTTGGTGCTAAGTTGTTAAACTTAGCGCCATCGCAGGGGGAAACGCAAGGCTGCACCACATTCTTGTAAATATGGTGCAGCCTTGCGTATCCGAAGTGGCGGAGCGTGTAGTTAAGCCCAGGAGGCTAACGACACGCTCCGCCACTTCTATTATACATATCCCCCTGAATTTCCAATTATTGCAAGTGAAATCATTGTCGATGAGGAGTTGGTGCCTGCAGCGATAGATTCAAGAGGTACGGGCCATATTGTTCAAGAACTTAACAGCAAATTGGAGGAAGCTGACCTTCATGTTGTGCCACATGTTTAGTGGGCTGTTCCAATCAAGTCATTGTTCTGTCAAATGACACAGATGTTATTATTGTGCAACTTAGATGTGTTGCAATGTTCATAACTCAAGGATTGTCAGAATTATGGATACGTTATGGAACAGATGAGAAAAGACACTTAATCCCACTTCATATTCTGTACAAGAAACTTGACCCAGAGATGCCCAGTGTTCTTATCAAGGCACATGGGTGATGAATCTATGAACAAAATTGGAACAAAGCTTGAAGCTTTAACCGCTGAACCTGTGAAGTTTCTAAAAAGATTTGCTGAGACAAAAGAAGAATGTGACTTGATAGACGTAGAAAAATACCTTGTGCATGTATGGAAAATGAGTTCTATCTGTGACACATTTGAGGATCCTCAGTACAGTGAGTTCAAGAGATCAGTCCCGCTAAGTGACCTTCCACCAACGTCATATGCTGTGCGTGGACACATTAAAAGAGCGTTCTACTTGATCAGAGGATGCGTAAATGTTTTGGATCATGCATATGTAGAGAAAGATCCATGTGAAATTGACTGGGAAGATATTGATGCGGTGCTAAAATCTGTTAAATTTGTAAATCCTTTACAAACAGAACTTACACGTACATGTACTTGCAAAACTGTACTACAAAAAGATGTCCCTGTCAATAAGCTCTTGTCAGATGTTAAACGTTCTGCAAATGTACCACGAGCAACATCCAAAATAAATAAATAAAGTGAACTATGAAAATGTGTCTAAAACAGGAGTGATAAACATTATATTTTTCATATTCAGATCATAAACATAGTTTGGAGTATACATAAAAGGATTAAAAACCATCATTAGTTGTTTCATTTCTAAAAATTGTCTCTTCTTCCTCTATTATAGCCATCATTTTGGAAACTGGCAGAAGTGTTGGGAGTTTTCCGTATCTATAAGACTACTTGCCCCCCAAAACCTATATTTTGGCACCAAAATGAAGAGTATAGGTCTCATGGTTCCTGAAATATTACATCATCACTGCAACACATCCACCATTTTTAAAAATGTCGTCCAGAAACATTTGGCCCGGATCTACAATGTCTACCCAAGCTAAATTACTTCTCGAATGATCCAAAAATACAAATCAAAAGAGTTATATCAGGGGGCTGGGATTACCTATAATGAGTCAGTATTCAGAGTGCTTAGCTCAGATTGACACATATCCTTGTGGGTGATGTGTCATCATACTTTGATTGCAAGTTGATCAATATGTAAGCCTAGGGAAGGCCTTATGGAACAAGAAAGTCTTAAGTCCTATTCTGAACTTGAGATCGCCTTGCTGCTGTCTGAATGCTAGAATCAGGATGATCCAGGTGTTTTGACAGCACGTTATCACGGTTTCTTAACAGCTCCTTTCAGTTGAATTAACCAGGAATATTCATGTTTTATGATTGGCAACCTTATGGTGTGAGATACGTTGTTGTTGTGGAATAGTTTTGGAATTTCAGGCTCAACAGCCAATGTGCCCTGTGGGTAATGCAAAACATCTATAAGGTTACCATCTCTTCTATAGGTAATGATACAATGCTTGAAGTGCAGAAGTGATATGCTTCACCTTTTGAATTCCGAGGACACGTCTTGCATCTCAGTTTTGTGCCAGCTGAATTTCATGGATACTCTTCTTCCTTAGACCTATGTTCATCTGTTATATAAATTGAGTCATGACAATACCAGCAAGCAGACAAGGCCCACTTTGTGACAAAGTATAGCACTGGAGTAACTTTGTTAGACACATGAATGTGTGGTTGTGCCCTCTTCATCACAGCATTCATTACTGAAGTGTACAAGTGAAAAGGGTCAAAGTTAAAACCTACATTTCTTACTTAGAGAGCTGGGGTATGAAGCTCAGCCAGCATGGGGGACACTGGAAAGGTAACTGATTTGGGTTCAGTATAATTTGCTTTTTTAGCCACTGAGACAGAGGTTGTTTTCCCTCATGAATTTGTCAACGGGTAAGGTACGAAGTCATAACTAACTAGTTAGTGGGGCGTGGCTTATGCAGGCAAGATGGAGGATTCTCTTTAATGGAGCTCCGTGCTGAAAGCCAAATTATCCGACATCTATCCTGCCGTTCACCTGCTATCGGCTCATAGGGCAATTACACCACACTCTGAGACTGTAGGAGAAGCTGTGGTAGCATTTGTAACAGCTGACAGACATCGGAGACGCTCGCTTTGGACCTCAGCATTGCCGCCACGTGATTGCCGAAGTAGAGGGCCTCTACTTGTGCCTACTGCATGTAGGCTGTGGACCGGAAGCAGGAGTGCGGGCTGCCCAGATGTGCTTCTCTCTCTCCCCACCATTGTCTCCTGCAGGGATAGTCATTGGCACTTGGGTGCTATCACCGGGTGGGGAGCTCATGCAGCACTGTTTTGGCCTGCGGTGTGCAGCTTGAAGGCGCTGGGAGCCGAGATAAGGCTGGCGCATTGTGTATGGGACTTGTTTCACACTGAAACTCCTTTGACAGAGTTACTCCCTTCTGAGTGCTACTTGCTGGCTGCTGACTCACTCCAATCCTGCTGGCACTGTCGCAGCTCACGGCTCACACACAGAGGTGGTGAGCAGCCAAGAGTTTAATTTATTGAGAGGTCCTGGTGGCCCGGTCGCTGCTCCCTAGCGGAGCACCTGGTGGGCTGAGGAAAACCCATACTTTCCCCCTCTTTCCACTTCTACACAGTGCTCCCACGGGCTCTGGAGAAGAATCCCAATGATGGAGGTCCAGGCCCCTATGCCAGTACCTCAATGGCGTGGACATGTTGCATTTGCACTGTGGCAGCAGCTATCACTGATTTCTCCAGGGGGAGCTGTTTAGCTGGCATGTGGACTCCTGTTAGACTCCTGCATACCCTTATTACAGACTGGACGTATGTTCCACAACATAGTGGCTCCGGGACTGATGGCTTGACATTGACGCACTCCACTCCTGGGGTTGCATGTTCTGCATGACATATGTCAGGACTGTTGCTGGTGCAAGCAGGCCCTATATTAATTTGCCTCCTATTGTTTACACTACTATCCTGGCCTGAATCGTATGCCTCCGGTATCCATTGGGAATATGCCCACACACTAGCCTCACTGCTTACCTGCCGGGTACCTCAACAGTGGAACATTAAAGATCACACCCTCTGTCATATATACTGGGCTGCTCGTACTGCAGTGTCCTGCCACAATTACTGACACCAGCAAGCAGTCCTTTGTACCCGGACTCTTGAATCAATATGGGCAGCCTACACTCCGGGAACTCAACACTGACGACAAGCTAGAGATTGTTCTACCAGCTATATAAAAATCCTGGGTCTCCCAGGAAAGGAACATTGACTCTGTGGCTGCAGACCTCACTCTCCCCCACGCGAATCACCGTAAGTTGGCAGACAAAGTCGGTGTAGTGGAGCAAACTCCTGCCACGCTCCAGCCACAATCTCAGGAGATGGAGACATGCCTATGAGGGCTCACTGACCGGGTCCATTCCCTGGAGGATAGAGCAGAGGATGCGGAGGGTCGGTCCAGGAGGAAAAATATTTGCATGGTGGACTTTCCAGAAGGAGTGGAGGGACAAGATGCAGTTGCGTGCGTAGAGCAATGGTTATGTGATCTATACCCCTAAACTGCTTAGTCATCGTACTTCTCAATTGAGCGGGAATACCGGGTCCCGGCAGGAAAACCCCCTCCTGGAGCCAATTCCAGACCATTGGTGTTCCGCCTATTGCATTATCACGACTGCAACTCCATCCTTAAAGAAATGTAAAAACTCACCAAAATAACGGTAACTCATTATGTTCTTCTCAGATTATACACTGGAAGTGCGGAGCCAATGGAGTTCCTTTCTGGCTGTTAAACGTAGGGTCTGTGAATTGGATGTTAGAGGTTAGAGGGAAAACATACTTTTTCAGTGATTCAAAAGAGGCTTGCGAATAGATTGAGTCCTCTTGGCTCACATCTATTCGCCCGTCCCAATCGGGGATAGAGGTGGTCCCGACATCCGGAAGGGGCCAACGGTGCAGAAGGAGAAGGCTCAATCTGCGGATGAACTAATCTGAACCACACCAAAGATTTCCCAGATATAAGCCTGCTTTGTCTCTCTGTTGTAGTCCTTTTGAATGCTTTTTGTTCTTATTGTCACCATGATGGGGTAGCCCTCACTCTCCACTTCCTGCACTTTGCTTTCCTGGGTTGCTAGAGCGCGAACTTTCACGATGCACCAACCACATGGTGGGTAATGTGCATACATTTAATAGGTGATTACGCTCTTTTCACTTACTGCGGTTTCCGTATATCTGGTCCTTGCACACTAACCTACCTCCTTGGTTGATTTGCTGCACCCGGAACATGATGCTGAACAGTTTGGGTGGATACATGTTGTCTCTCTGCCTGATGTTATTTACTGTTTTCTTGTTCTTATTTTGATTGTTTTTATAGGTCACAGCCCTTTTGCCCACACCCAGAACATGCTAGTCCTGCTCGATGGAAATCACGTTGCCCCACTAGCAGTGACCGATCACCACGCACTCATCAATCAGCGCAATGACATGCACTAACATTCTTACTTGGAACTTGCGGGGCTTGCACACTCCCTTTTGTCAATACATTGTTTACTCCTGCCTACACCGTCCCTCTATACACATAGCCTTTCTGCAGGAATCTTGCTTAATTTTTACTAAGGCTGTGAAACTACAGAGGTGCTGGCGCAGACAGGTTTGTTCCACCATTTACTGTACTTATGCAAGCAGTGTGTTGGTGTGGATCAAACCTGGCATTCCCTTCACAGCAGACACTACCATGATTGAACCCGAAGGTCTTTATGTGTTCATCAAAGGCTGGTTAGATGGCCACCATATCCTTATAGGTGTCCTATATGCCCCCAACTCAGACCAAGCACTGATCCTACATAGAGAGTAAGGGCATGCCATTGTAAAGCCTGTGGGTGCAGTTTTGAACTGCCATTTCGACCTGGTAAGTTAACCTACTTGTCAGGCCCAAACCTTCCCTTTTATTACATGTAAGTCAACCCTAAGGTAGGCCCTAGGCATTCCCATGGACACCGCCGTCAGCCAATAAAAGGTACGGTGATAGTGGGGTCTGCACTGTTCCCTGGGCCTATTCCTTGCTCCCTGTGTGCACCGCCCTCAATCCCAATACCCTGCTCAGTGCCGCAGGGACTTGCCGCACACAATACACACTAGCATGGCTAGCACTGGGAGGCCTGCAATAGTCATCAAACAGCTTGGGGAATTACTTGTTTTTATTTGTTCTTGAGGTGCTAGTGCTGCTAGTACAAATTACCCCTCCAAGTTAAAAAGCTGAGTTCGGTACCTTCACTTCCGACCGAGCAGTCCGCGCAGCGCCGTATTGTGCTCTTTACCACCAGGGAGTATTTCCTGCTGCATTCCCTACAGAAACTTACCAGACATATTCTATTACATGTGCACCCACGCTCCCACTCCAATCCCCTAAACTTCAAGAGTTTACAGTAAAGTAACCCTGGGCGGGTAACTCCGCTCCGCCAGCGGAGTTAGCGGAGATTTGCCTACACCACGCTCTGTGGCAAACGCGGAGTAGGCAAAAAACTCTGCCTCCGTGGCGGAGCAGAGTTAGCCGCTCCCTCCTGCCTCCCAAAGACTTTAAAAATATAAAAGAAGGGAGCGCAGCGTATTTCCACAGAGTTTTTTTTAAACTCCGTGGAAATACGAGTAGAGGCACTATGCCCGTTACGCCCAGGGTTACAGTAAAGGCTCTATAAGGAGCCCAGTTTTGAAATACTGTTTTTAACCTGATTTATTTACCAGTGCATATCTCTTGAATTACTTACTGGATTTTTGTTGTTATGGTTTTACTTTATTTATTAAATCAAGCTATATTGTTCTAACAGGGTGTGGATTCATTGTGTGTGGTGTTTTCACTGTTTTACTGTTCTAAGTGTGCACAAACACTATGCACATTGCCTCTTGAGTTAAGCCTGACTGCTCTGCGCCAAGCTACCAGAGGGTGAGCGCAGGTTAATTTTAATTGTGTATCTGACTTACCCTGACTAGAGTAGTGGTTTCTGCCTGACTTAGGTGTACACCCTAGCCAACCAGAAACTCCATTTCTAACACCCAGACATTGGCTGACTAGCTTGGATTTTGTCAATTATTGAACATATCGTGTTTGAGCAATGCCTGCATACAGATATACTCTTTTTATGGTTGTATGATGGAACAACAAGTTCCACAACTCCGCATTCCTAAACCATGCGGTCTGAATAACGACAGCGTCTTAACCACGCATTGCTTTACCACGAATTTTTGTGGTAAAGGCATGCATGGTAAAGGGGTATGAGTGGCTAAGGCCGCCCCCCCCTCCCCACCGGCCACCGCCCTAGGGTACAAACTCCCCCCCCCTGCCGCCCTGAGGTGCAAATACCCCTACCCTCTCCCAAGCCCCAGGCTCTGTCCTCCCCCTGCCCTAAGGCCTAAAACCCTGTCCCTTAACCCTGTCCCAGCCCTAAAAACTGCCCCGCCCTCCCCTAAGCCCTGAAAACTACCCGACTACCCATTCCCCTTCCCCTGCTCTGAGGCCTAATACCCTAACCCCCAATTTAAAGAAACTACCTCAACATTCCCCCAGCCCTAAAAACGAATCTGACCCCCCAGTCCTGAAAACTACCCCTGACCCCCCCAAGCCCTGAAAACTACCCTTGACCCCCACAGCCCTGTAAATGTGGCTACCCCCTAGCCCTGAAAGCTAGCCCCACCCCAGCCCTGAAAACTAGCCCCAATCCCCCCAGCCCTGAAAACTACCAAAACTACCTCTAACCCCCTAGCCCTAAAAACTGCCTCCAACCCTTAGCCATGAAGACTATCCCCAATTCCCCCAGCCCAAAAAACTACCCCCAACCCACAAAACTACCCGACCCCCAGGCAACAAAACTACCCCTCGACCAACCCACAGCCCACAAAACTACCCCCGACCCCCAGCCCAAAAAGTACCTCGACTCACCCCCCCCCAGCCCCACTCACCTCACCGCGGATCTCTTCCTGCTTCCATCTGTCCAAAGCTACACTACCCCTGAACCACCCCCAGCCTACAAAAAATTCCCAACTCACCCCCAAGCCTACAAAACATTCCCGACCCACCCCCAGCCCACAAAACATTACCAACCCACCCCCCAGGCTACAAAACATTCTAGACCCACCCCCAGCCCCACTTAAAATAACCCTGACCCACCCCCCAGCCACAGTACAACTCCAGACCTCCCAGCCTACAAAAGTACCCCGACCCACCCCCCAGCCTCACTCAAAACAACCCTGACCCACTCCCCAGCCCACAAAACAACCCCGACCCCCCCAGCCCCACTTAAAATAACCCCAACCCACCCACAGCCCACAAAACAACCCCGACCCCCCCAGCCCACCAAAGTACCCCCACCCACCCTCAGCCCCACTTACCTCACCACGATCTCTTCCTGCGTCCGTCCGCCTGAAAGCCCTACCACACATTGCCTTAACTTAACCACGCACATGTGTGGTTAAGGCATATGCGTGGTTAAGGTATGCGTAGTAGGGCTTGCGGAGTCTGAACACTCGTGGTTCAGACCACAGTGTTCCGACTGTTCTCCCTCTTTTTAATAATTCCCACGTATTCTTCATATTCACATTGACAGATTGGTTGGCACATCTGACTTGATCCCATACATTACCCATATTTTTTATTTGGGTTGCACCCACTCCAATCATAATCCCCAATATCTACAGTTGAACTGGGAAACAGGGCCTCCCCCATCCCCACATGGAGATTTCAACCTGAAACGCTAGAGGATCCCCCATTCCGAACAACCATTGGCACCACCATAGCGGATTATTTTGAGATAAACACTAATACATCAACAACTCGACTAATTGAATGGGATGCGTTCAAAGTGGTCATTAGGTATTAATTAGAATATGTACCGGCAGCTCGACAAAGATATTGCTAAGCTCGAACGTGACCTGCTGAGCCACCAAAACCAGGCTTTGCAAGACCCTGTGTGTATTAGATGCCTTGTATTGGTGCAGCGGGAACACACTGAGATATTGGAAAGACTGCGTTGTCTCAACTAGGCAGCACACTCAGCTAGAACACATGCTGGAGCAGACGATGCTCCATACTCAAAGTGACATAAACGATGAGTTAACACAACACTACTGTTCACTATTTCAACCACTGACCTCCCTGACCATGGGATACATTGACTCTTTCCTGCCTGATGTGCCACTACCTCATATCACTCTGGAACAGAGAGCAGACTTAGACAGTCACATCACACTCTTTGAAATTTAGGAAGCTATTCATGCTCTTGCCTCTGGCAAGGCCCCAGGACCGGACAATCTACCAACTGAATTTTGCAAGGCATATGCCCCACTTTTAGCCCCACACCTGCAGACACTATATGATGAGGCTATATTGGCCTCCTGCCTGCTTGCTACCCTCCGAGAGGCATTGCTCATATTCCTCCCTAAGCCAGACAGAGACCCTACCACGCTGGGCTTATATCGACTGTTGGCTCTTCTAAATACGGATTATACTTACCAAGATACTCGCTGACCGTCTGGCACCTTTAGTTCCAGTATAGGTACACCCAGACCAGAATGGATTTGTTTCATCACGCAACACCTCACTCAACCTATGGAAATGTGTCCAGATTCTGGAGTATCCCCCCGTTCGTGGCCCTGGGCTGGATGCTTGGTATTGGATCTGGAGACTGCCTTTGATTAATTGGAATGGGCTTTTTTATTTGATGTGCACCCATGTTACAGCCTAAGGAATTGTTTATCAAGATAGTGACAACTTTTATATACTCTACCACTAGCCAGGGTAAAAATGGGTGCCCTCATTTCTGACCCTATCCTGATACATAGGGGCACCCAACAAGGCTGTCCACTATCTCCACTGCTCTTTCCTATGGCAATAGAACTGTTGGCATTTCCTCTTCGAGCACGTAGCCGAGGTGGGGGGATACCACTGGGTGATAAACTTAATTCGATCTGTCTATACGCGAATGACCTAGTTCAATATCTTAAGGATAGACAAGTTGTTCCGACTGAAGTAGCCCTAGCACTTAACCGTTTTGCTGACCTTTTGGGCCTTAAGGACAACTGGAGCAAATCATGTCTTTTTCCATTTGCAACTACGATGTCAGACCCTATTTTTTGCCTCATTGGAGTTTGACTGTCCTGGCAGCCCAACACGTTTCGATAAATCGGAATACGAGTATACTGTGCATCTGCAGACCTCTTCAATGACAACCTCCCCAATGCAGTGTCATTGTTGTGAGCACAGGTAGGATTTTAGAACTCGCTGCCACGCTCTGTGGTGGGCCGCATAGCGCTTCTCAAAATGGTTGTGCTGCCTCATCTTTTATACTATTTTGCCAACCTTCCCTCTATGTTGTGAAACCCTTTTTCAGTCCCTTGAGACATTAACACAGGAGTTTATTTGGCACAACATACACTGTAGGGTGGTGCTCCATAAGCTTTATTTACCTATGGATAAGGGTGGACTTGGGGTTCAAGATTTAGAACAATAATATCTTGGCATCCCAGCTTCAATGGGTGGCATGATGCCAGACAGGCCTTCAGATTGCTGATACTGCTGATACTGCCACCCTCTCTTTGGCCTGGAGCCTGCCTAACATTCTCTATCTGGTTCACCCTTGCTTGATGGTGGTGATACCTGGCCCCACTCTCCTGCGAGTAGTGTACTGTTGCTAAAAGCGGAGCCTTTATCTTATCAAGACAACAATCCCATACGCCCCAGTGCTACACTTGCTTGGCACACCTAGGTGAAGCCACACCACCACATTACCAGAACTAGCCCACTGGCATGAGATAGGCTACAAACCCTGTGCCACAACGGCACTCTCATCCCCCTCCAGTCCTTGATTGAGGAGCATAGTTTCTCTCCTGGTCACTTCCTTCTTTATAACTTACTCATTGTAGTGCTTGGGTACAGAAGGGGAGATGTGATGAGGGAACACCAGATGCACCTCACTATTCAATACCTCCACGTACTGGATACTAGTAGAATTTAACACGTTGGCTTGCTGATTAACTATGTAAGCATGCAGCGACAATGCTCAACCCTCTTCGCTGACATTGGGAGATGGGCCTGAGCCACCAGTGGTCTGCCCTGCTGGAGAGCCCAGTCCATGTCCCACGGAATGCCCATTTTCATCTCATCCAGTTTTATGTCATTCACAAAACCTATCTCATTTCTAACAAAATTAATGATTATTTCCAACGCACAGAGGCCCCTTGTCCTCACTGTAGCCTGGTCGATTCAGACTTTCTGCATATGTTGTGGGCATGCCCGTTTCTCCACCAGTATTGGCAGGGGTCACCTTGCATCTGTCAACTTGCACCGGGCACCCTCACTGCGCACATGGGAGGCCTGTCTGTTGGACTTACACCGCAGGGACAAGAACATAGGGCCACCTCCTGCTGCCTTGACTTGAGTCTTTTAGTAGCCAAATGCTTATTTACTCATAAACGGAACTCACCAGCACCCCTGTGCTCACAGCCTGGGAACACTCCATGACCACATGGGCTCAGGCAGAAAGCATCGCCTTACAGAGTGGAGACACCAAGGGTTTGCGCAAGTACCCACTTGCCAGTAGCCGGGACGCTATCCTGTTTACAGCACACGGACAAGCCCCCTGGCCACTCACCGGACACCATGGTAGGCATAGGTTCTTCGGAAATACGTCCTCAATAAGATACATTGCCAGCCCCGCACTGATCGCTTCTTGTACTGATCTGTGGTTTCTCTTCACTGCTGTTTTGATGTAAAGTTATGCATGTTGGTGCATTGGATGGACGTGGGCCACGTTTTTTGTTTGTTGTTCACTGTATTATAATTTATTTCTCATTTTAAGTTGCATTGAATCCTTTTCATGCTACTAGTGGCCGACCTTGTTTCTGGCTTTGACACAATTACTCGTATAAAGAACAGCAGTTTTTGTTCACACGTAATAATTTGTATGGTAGGTATTGCCCTGAAACGTTTTACACACACTGTTGTACTTGACTGTCATCCACTTCTGAGTGAAGTAACTGTTGTGGTAATGATGTTTAAAATGCTGTATTTTGCTACTTATGGAAACTGATGGCAATTTGAACCAGTCATTAATGTCAGCTAACCAATGTCAGTATGCATTAAAAAGTCAAAGAGATAGTGATGATCCCTGATGGATCTTGCAGGATATTTGTTGGGTTGCCAAAGTACAGTTGCCCAGTTTAATTTGCTGTATAGTAGTTTGAAGGAATGCCTTTATCCCTGCTATGGTTACCCCTGGTAACACACAGATAGACAATTGAGATGACAGAGTAGGATGGCTTTTTGAACAGTGTCATAAGCCACTGAACCTTTTAACAGTATTAAGGCAACTACATGGTTCTCTTCAAGGACGGACAGGTACTTTGAGCATTTTGTGCATTAATTTACTTAACTAACGTAATGGGGGACATAATGAATTGCAGATACAAACTTGGAAAGTAATTTGAAAAGTTCAATAATTCGTTCCTTTATATTGATAATCGTGCTCCATCTTCACTTGTCATTCTGTAAATGTTCTGGAAGTTTGGGTTCATCTTGTGTCAGCTGCTACACTTTAAAGGGTGCTTAGTAATAGGAACTTGAACTTCTCAGTTTTCTTGAGTTTTCTGAAGGACACATGATTGGGTTCAGCCCTGAGAGTGGGACTCAAACTGTTCTAGAGACCGGGATGATTTTTTACACCCAAAGACTTAGGGTTATTATTTTGTTCCCTGCACTATCCATGCTCTAGGCAAGCACCAGATCACAGCTAATACAATGCGGGTGTTCCCGGCAACCCGGGAAGGACGACATAATTTGATATGCACATTTTGTCCCAAGTGCATATAGGGTGCACATTGCACCTTAAGTCTTTCTTTCACTTCAACTTTTGTCTTTCTTTCATCCCATGCATATTTATCAATCCAGACAGATGCCCCTGCCCTCCTGGCACCCGTGCACACATTGGGCTGAACACGTACTGGCCACTTGAGCTGTGTAGTCACACTGACTCCGTCGCTCAACCCAGCACACTGGTCTCCTTGCTGTGGAGCTGGCTGCCCTGCTTCATGCTTGCCATCTCTCATCTACATAGGCATTAAGGAGAGTCAGGGAAGCACCAGCAGGGCTCCAGGAGCAGGGGGCCCCCACCTTACAGGTCCACATCTCATACATTGCAGGCTCTCCGAGGGGAAAAAGCCAATCATCCTTAGTTCCCTTGGGATGCAGGTGCCACCACACAATTCCCCCATCAATATGGATGGGTTATTTACAATAAAACTGGATGGTGTCAGGTTCCTCTTTGACCTCCTGGAAGGGAACTACTAATTTAATTTGTGAATTAGTAAAGGTTCTGGCTACCCCAAATCCCGGGCACCCACATCAGGACTCAAACTACTGCACCCAAGTGGCTACTTACAAAGAGAATATCCCATACCCTGTTATTCTGTTTTTCACAGTGGTGGTGTGCATAAGCCACGAGGGGCCCCCTGATGCTTGAAGGTTCTTGAGATGCTCCTGCAGCCTTCAACATTGCCGCTTCTTCCTCCTTGAACCTGCCCCGCCCAGACTTTTTAGTCTACTGACCTAGATTATTCTCGTCAACAGCCCCTCAAGGTGACCTGAGGTCTTTCTGGCAGCAGCTCACTTAGGTCCTCCGCTGCAAAACTGTTCTTGCCTACACTCCCCAGCCATGTAGGCCTTCCACCACCTGCAGGGTGACTATGTGTCCAGCACTATCTGCAGTGTCTGTTCCTGGGGCACCCACAACTGGACCAGTCAAAGTGGCCCGGTTCTTAAGGATCACAAGAAAGTCCACTCTGTACTAGGCATGACAGGGAGTAATGAATCTGGTTTCATCAGCAATGGAGAGAGTCCACAAAAATCCAGAGTACAGGCTAGTGGTCTGCAGATTTCTGGCATAGGTGTATCAGCCAAGACTGGGCCTTCCTCTGGTTTGTTAGACTCTGGGGCCGATTCCGATTCGGGTCGGAAATCACTCCGACCGAGCCGGACCCGGAGAGATTTCCGACCGAATCGGACCCGTGCAGCCCGACCAAACGAGTACGATGCGCACGTATGCCATCGGACTCGAGTCGGTCGGACTCCCATTGAAGTCAATGGTAGCCTGTCATACAACGCGTACGCGGGCTCCCATTGACTCAATGGGTGCGAGGCGGACAAGGGCGCCCCCTACAGCGTGTACGCGGCAAAGCAACTCGCGCCGTACACGCACACGTAGGGGGGACCCATGGGTCCCCCCTGTGTGCGACTCGCGCGGCTACGCGTACAGGGGGGTCCGACACAGACCCCCAAAGTACGGCTCCGACTGCTCTTTGGAGCCGGAGTGCGCGGCCCGGTCGGACTGCTCGCAGCGCGCATCGTACTTACCCGGCCGGGGAACGTCTCCATTGCGCGGTGCGAGTCGAGTCCGAGCGAGTCGGTCGGTGCGGTTTGACCCGGGAACGAGTCGGTCGGAGCGGTCGGGACGCCCGGACGAGTCGGTCGGCAATTTCGCATCGTACTCGCTCGCCCGGACGCGCGTACGAATCGGTCGGGCAATAGGGCTCCGAATCGGATCCGGTTAAGCCGAATCCGATTCGGAGCCCTACCGGCCGAGATCGGAATCGGCCCCTCTGTCTCAGATCTCCGAGACTGTGTAGGTACCTTAAATGGGAGCTTCTTATGATTAGTGCAGCATCCACCCAACCTGGTAGTACCACATGACCACTCTGTCCAACATTGTCACTCACAAGTAAAAGCTCAAAGCCTGTACCAACATTGTGCTGCACGCTGGGAACATTGTAAAATGTCAACTCCCTCTAAAGTGGTGGAACATCTCCCATTTGAGAGAAGCTCCACCTACCTACATGTGGTCTCTTCCTTTCCAAACTGCAAAAGAACTTTGTTTAGGGAAGAGTGCCAGATTTCTACTGGTCATCCCTTTGTCACATGTGGGAGAATGCTCCAGCTAATATACAGGGAGGTGTTGCTAACAGCTATGGAGATATCTATCTGGCCCACTTTCTTTACCAGGTGAAGAATATGGAATTGGCCTTTTGTGTTCATAGTTCTTTGATTCACCAGCTGGGGCAGCAGATCAATTAATGTTTCTATTCAGACAGCTCAAAGCAAAACTCTCATTGAGACTGACTCACAGAAATACGCCAAATTATGAAACATGTCAAGGAATCCAGATTTACCCAAATGTACCCCAGATTTGAATTCCAAGCCTAATACATGTTATTTTGCATATTTTACATGTTAGCAACTCTGACCCTAATATCATAAGTCAATCTGGACATATAGTAAAACACAATTATGTGCACAGTGAAAAAAATTACACATATTGCATTGTGTCCAAAATAAATCGATGAACTATCTTTTGGTGCCCAATGAAATCATATTTGTTTTGGGTTGGGTCCCATATGCCACAGTGCTGCTGTGTGCAGATGCCATTCTGAGTGAGACAATAGTCCTCGCTCAGCCTACAAGTGTACACATGGATGCGTACACATCGTCATGTGTAACCTCAGCTGTACAGTAGCTCACCTCACTTTAAAATGGAGGACAGGTAACTACAACTTAAAACCATTGTAACAAGAGCATTATATTGGGTGAGTCTCTAGTGGGGGAATCCCACATCTTCAATTGAGCTTGAGGGTTTGGCTTGATTTTGTATTCTCTTTAGTCTGAATAAATGCTTCATAGGAAAGCAAATGTTTGTGATGTCACAGTCTTGAAGCAACACTTGAATATGTGATGTTACCACGCGATCCAAATGATCGCGGTATGTAACATCGCAGTTTTTACAACGCAAGTCGTTACAACGACTTGCGCTGGAGGGCGCTGGACTTAGGAGTAGTAAGATTTACTATTCCAACACCAGTCTACGTACAGTAGGGAAAGTGTTGGAATAGTAAATCTTACTATTCCTTAGGTTATAGCGCCCTCCAGTGCAAGTCGATGTAACGCTTGCGTTGTAATGGCTGCGTTCTAAATGCATCGCGGTGTAATCACTGCGATGTAAAGGATGTTTCCCCAACACTTACAATAGGCTCATGTTAGCTTAGCTCTATGTTGAGTTTGGAAGAAAGGCAAGATTTTCTAAAGCATTGATATGTGAAAGCGGATACTTGTATTGTATTTATCTGAGGACAAAGGAAAGGTCAGCATCAAAGATAATTGGCAAGTTTTTATTCTCCTGGCAGTGGTACACTGATTATCAAGACAAGACGCAATTTGTGAAATACATGTTGATACAACAATAAACCGAACAGTAACTTTTTAATGCTATTCAAATCCAAAACAATACTGAAGCAAATCTGAAAAGATGTACTTTGAATGTCATTTTGGTTAATACAATGTAATATAGGGGTCAAGTATCGCATTTGCCATGCTAAAGGCCCTTTATAATGCTGCTCTTGAGATTTACTTTAACTTTCAATCTCTGCACATAGCCTGATTGACAAAATGCATGTTTATGTGCTGCATGTAAGAAAATATTGTCTGACCAAAAAATCAGCCTTTATCACGCTCATGATACTAGCAATACATCACGAATCAGAAAAGTATGAAATCAATCAGGTTTGCATTTGATTCACAAATAAGTATATATTTGCCGTTACCTGCTTTGATTGTGTTAGTGAAGTTATATACAAATGTAAAATATAACCTCATAACAATAATTTTTGATTATTGAGCCACACAATAAACGATTTAGGAAAACATGTATTTCATATTTACAAATGTGTATTAGGGAAAACAACACATAAAAGCGTTTGAGAAGTACAGCTCTAATCAAAATACTAGGAACGTGTAAGTGGGAGCCCATTTAAGCTACATCAATCTCACGTCTACGAATAGGTGTATGAAAAGCTAAACACCTAGCCTAAGGGCAAAATGTAGCCCTCTGGCTCCCAGCCAGGGGTCCCTGGTGCTAGTACCATACAAAGCTGCAGGAACTCCTCAGCATGCTTTTTCTAAAATACACAGAGGTAGCAATTTCCAAGCCCTCACGTAGGACATAATTCATGGCATTTTGGCGTAGGGCAGCGCAGCAAGAATCCTTGCTGCTCTGCCGTGCGCCAAAGTGAAATGGCAGGAATGCACCGTATTTAAGCAATACCACCTCAACACCCCCCCCCCCCCAGCGACACCATCCAACCGACCCTCTTCACCTGGACCCTCTCACCACCGAAGACACCACTACGACTATGAAAACAATCCACTCTGGAGCACCTACTGACCCCTGCCTGCCGCACATCTTCCACAGGGCCGCCACCACCATCGCACCCAAACTACGCCGAACTATCAAATGTTCCCTCGAGACAGCGACATTCCCCAACGACTGAAAACGCGCAGAAGTCAAACCCCTCCTTAAGAAGCCCTCTGCAGACCCGATGGATCTCAGGAATTTCAGGCCCATCTCACTACTCCCTGTCGCCGCCAGTCATCGAGAAAGCTGTCAACACCCAGCTAGCACACTTCATAGAAACCAACAACATCCTAGACACTTCTCAATCTGGATTCCGCAGAAACCACAGCATCGAGACCGCCCTCATAGCCGCCACTGATGACACCCGCGCCCTCCTCGACCAAGGCCACACAGCAGAGCTCTTCCTCTTTGACCTTTCAGCAGCCTTCGACACCGTCTCCCACCACGCACTAGCCACCTGACTCCACGACGCCAGCATCCAGGGAACAGCCCTAGACTGGATTCGATCTTTCCTCTCAGGCAGAACACAAAGAATAAAACTCAAGCCCTTCCTCTCAACCAACAGAGATCAGATGTGGAGTATCCCAGGGATCCTTCCTCAGCCCCACACTCTTCAACATCTACATGGCCCGCCTCACAACCATCGTCAGAAAACACAGACTCAACATAGTTTCATACGCCGACGACACCCAGCTCATCCTCTCCCTCACCAAGGAACCTGACATCACTAGGTGCAATTTCCAAGAGGGATGGAAGTCGTCGCAACCTGGATGAGCAGCAGCTGCCTGAAGCTCAACTCGGAGAAAACAGAAGCCCTCATCCTCAGCTCCATCCCCTCAGCATGGGACATCACCTGGTGGCCCCCCGCCCTCAGAAACACACCCAGCCCAACGGACCACGCACGCAACCTTGGCAAAATACTCAACTCTTCACCACCATGAACCGCCAGATCAACTCTGTGTCCTCCACTTGCATCAACACCCTCCGCATACTTCACAAAACCTTCCAATGGATCCCTTCGATGCCAGGAAGATCTTCACCCATGCACTCATCACCAACAGACTGGACTACAGAAACGTCCTCTAAGCTGGAATCAACACAAAAATCCTCTGCAAACTCCAGACCGTCCAGAACGCCACAGCCAGACTTATCCTCGACATCCCACGAAATGACCACATCACCCAACACCTCCACGACCTCCACTGGCTCCCCTTCGAAAGAAGAGTAAACTTAAAACTGCTCACACACGCCTACAAAGCCCTCCATAACACCGGATCCCAATACTACAACAAACAAATCTCCTTTCATGCCCCCAAGAGATACCTCAGCTCTGCCAACCTTGCCCTAGCCACGGTCCCCACATCCACAGGGCCAGAGCAGGTGGCAGATCCTTCTCCTACCTGGCGGCCAAGACCTGGAACGAACTCCACCTCCGCATCCGACAAAGCCAAGACTGCACCAATTCAGAAAGGACCTCAAGACCTGGCTCTTTGAATGACCTACGGAGCTGCTCGCACCCTCCCCCCCAGCACCTTGAAACCCTCATGGATGAGTAGTGGGCTTTAAATCCCCTGATTTATTGATTGAATATGGTGCATTCCTGTCCTTTCTGCCTTTGCTACAGTCATTTTGTCAGCCTAGCGCCAGCTCCATTGCAGGCAGAATTGTTTGTGTGCAGGAAGGGACACCTTCCTGCACAAAAACAATCCTACAAGGCTTTTTCCTCTTTCTATATTGTGTTATGCAGAATGCAGCACACATGGAAATAGGACAAAATGAGGAGAAATAAACGTATTTCTCCTCACTACGCCCCACCTCGGGAGGCATACGGATTTGACTCTTCCCCAGGTTTACATCACTTTATAAATCTGGGGCATCGTCAAATTCCCTGGGTGTTGCGTGGGAAAACCCACCGCAATTCTCATGGAACGCCTCACGGGCTCAGAGTAAGGTGATGCAGCGATTTGCGCTGCATCACCTTACTCATGATTAATTGGGCCACTCAAAATCAGGCTTTGCTTGGCCTCATAAATCTTTATGAGAGCTCTGTGTCATGCATGTACCACTTTACATCTTACAAAAGTGATGCAGGGCTCATATATATAAGCCCCATAGTCTGTTAGGAGACTAGCCTTGCAAGATTAGCAATGGCACAGAAGTCTCCTAGTCCACATCCCCTGGCCCCTTCAGCAACTGCCAGGTCAATTTTCCTCAGGAGACAATAGAAGGCCTGCAGATTACCAATATTTTTGTAATTCTTGGTCTGTCACCCTGGAACTAGCAGCTGATATTCATCTGAGAAAGAAATAATGCTATTTTGTATAACTAGCTATAAGTTTTTTGTCAGATTTCAGGCTAACAAGAGAAAAACAGATTGTTTTAACAAATCACTGTGCCATTCCATAATTTTCAAATGCTGATTATTTTACCAGTGGGGCTATGTATCTCCAAGGTTTCAATGTTTGGGTTCAAGTTTTAAATAAACATCTTTGCAACATAATTTTCAGCAAATCCCAATTTTGAAAAGGAGTTTCATGCACTGTGGTTTCAGAGAAGAATGTCAACTTTTTGCGAAGTGTATACTTGATGGAAGCATTTTGGTCAGTCATAATATAACCAGATTAACATTCAAACAAAATTACTAATTTAGACACCGAGGCCAAGGTGAAAATCTTTTTCAACGTTCTAAAGGTAGTTAAGTTTGCTACCGACCTTTGCAATGTTTAAGGAAACAAAGCTTTGCAATTTCTTTTCAGTAGAAGATCTCCCGATTGTCTACAATCTAACATCAGGTTCCTAGCTCCTAATCTGCCCGATGGGTTATGTTTACTATGGATTTTGGGATTTAATCAACTAATCAAAGAATTAGAAATTGTTAACATGAATATACAACGTAGTTGCATAGTAAGTGCAAATTATATTTAACATTAAGGTTCAGGGTTAGCACAGTATAGATGTAGTGTTCACTGATTAGTCAAACTACAGATCACAGCTAGGAACAATGCAAGTATAGCGTAGTTGTAGTTGGACATGGCAGCATGAATAGTTCAAATTACAGTTCACTTTTAGATGCACTTAAGGCAGCACAGGTGCAGGGGGAACAGATCACTCATAATGTATGTTAGAAATGGGATTTCTTGTTGGCTAGGGCATGCGCCTAAGCCAGGCAGAAACCACCACTCTAGTCAGGGCAAGGGAGTTACACACCAAAGATAACCCCTGCTCACCCCCTTGGTAGCTTGGCAGAGCAGTCAGGCTTATCCCAGAGGCAATGTGTAAAGCGTTTGCGCAACACACTCATACATCAGAGACACACTGGCACACCACAAAAGAAACTCCACACAATGTTATGTAAAAATAGCCTTTGTATTATCCATAAAACACATTAGAACATGTCACATATATACACTGTGCCACCTGCCACCTGGCATGACTTTACAGGGATTATATACACTACAGGGCCAATCAGGCCACTGCCATAGCATCACAACACACAGTTAGTGAAGACAACTAGTAACTACTGGCAAGGGTACACTTAGCATAAACACGTTTTGGCATGAACATCATAGCATTACCTAGTATAGCATATTATGCAGAACATAATCAGCAGCAGTGCAGTGCATCATTTCCACAACACTCTTAGGCATAACCATAACTCACAATATGCCATCCTATCCCTGGGAACCCACTGGCCCCCAACACATTTAGGACACCGAAGCACCAGCCCCTTCTGTCCCAATCAGCAGTGCCAGCGCTTCTGCGCTTACCACCTGGACTGCGTGATAATGTTGTGGAGGCTCCTTCCTACTTGGGGACTACTAATACTCCTCTTCTTCCTTAGTGAGGAGTGGGGGCCTCCATCGAGGTTACCCTGAGCTATCAAGACTCAAAACAAGGCCTCTGCCCCAAAAGTAGAGCTGTGGGGCCAAGGGTCACTCCGGCAGCTGCCCACTACCACCCGGGGCAGCTGCTACCCTGGCCACATATGGTGATGCCGACTCGGCCCCCTACCTGGCTTTTCCTTTCCTTACGGGCCGGGAGAGGGGGAGCGCTGCTTCCCCTAAGCACGGAAGCGGGAGAACCGGATGCTGCTGCCCACGACCATGCAGCACTGCTGCGTCGTTGGAGAAGAATATGCCCAGGGCTCGTCGCTTCCTCACCGGCGCGGAGACCCCTTTCTTGACGATCCTAGGAGCCCGCGAGGCTCTGACGCGATCTCCTTCATGGGAATCTGCCCACAACCAGGCACAGCTCCTGCCTGGCTTCCTCTCCCAGGGGGAAGGTCTGCCCACAGTCAGGCTGGCTTTGCCTGACTTCCGGTGACCACGGAGCGAAATCTCCTTCGATTTTGGCTCCGCGCTGCCACAACTTTTAGCCTCAAAAAGGGGAGAGTGCCCACCACACTTGTCAGGGGGGCGCCGACACGCAAAGCGGCTGCTCCCCCTTCTCCGAAGAAATTGATGCTCCTCATGCCCTCCAGGCCATAAGGACAGAGCGTTCCACCTATCTCCAGCAGGGAGATCCAGAGAGGGGACGTGAAGTGCTCCCAAGCACGGAGCAGTGCCCAGGAGCTAAAATATAGGCACAGGCAGGCCAGCACACAGGGCCCCTTTGCAGAGGGCACTTCTTTAGCTACCTAGCAGGCAGCAGGTAGTTCCCAGCTGCGGTTCCTCCTGGCAGCCCAGCAGTCTGCCGGCCACAAGTTCAAAGTAAGCTTCAAAGTTCCACACAGACATGGGGTCACAGCCCCAATATTTATATCACCTACAGTCTTTGTGCCAGGGCCTTGGACCTAGTCCAAACCAGTTCCTGTGGGGCACTTAACAAGTGCACAACAGTCCTCATTGTTAGTGTAGGCTCTGGCCCCAGGAACACCACAGGGGGGCGGAGCCAGCATTGTGGAAGGCAAGGATTATATACACTACAGGGCCAATCAGGCCACTGCCATAGCATCACAACACACAGTTAGTGAAGACAACTAGTAACTACTGGCAAGGGTACACTTAGCATAAACACGTTTTGGCATGAACATCATAGCATTACCTAGTATAGCATATTATGCAGAACATAATCAGCAGCAGTGCAGTGCATCATTTCCACAACACTCTTAGGCATAACCATAACTCACAATATGCCATCCTATCCCTGGGAACCCACTGGCCCCCAACACATTTAGGACACCGAAGCACCAGCCCCTTCTGTCCCAATCAGCAGTGCCAGCGCTTCTGCGCTTACCACCTGGACTGCGTGATAATGTTGTGGAGGCTCCTTCCTACTTGGGGACTACTAATACTCCTCTTCTTCCTTAGTGAGGAGGGGGGGCCTCCATCGAGGTTACCCTGAGCTATCAAGACCCAAATCAAGGCCTCTGCCCCAAAAGTAGAGCTGTGGGGCCAAGGGTCACTCCGCCAGCTGCCCACTACCACCCGGGGCAGCTGCTACCCTGGCCACATATGGTGATGCCGACTCGGCCTCCCACCTGGCTTTTCCTTTCCTAACGGGCCGGGAGAGGGGGAGCGCTGCTTCCCCTAAGCACGGAAGTGGGAGAACCGGATGCAGCTGCCCACGACCATGCAGCACTGCTGCGTCGTTGGAGAAGAATATGCCCAGGGCTCGTCGCTTCCTCACCGCCGCGGAGACCCCTTTCTTGACGATCCTAGGAGCCCGCGAGGCTCTGACACGATCTCCTTCATGGGAATCTGCCCACAACCAGGCACAGCTCCTGCCTGGCTTCCTCTCCCAGGGGGAAGGTCTGCCCACAGTCAGGCTGGCTTTGCCTGACTTCCGGTGACCACGGAGCGAAATCTCCTTCGATTTTGGCTCCGCGCTGCCACAACTTTTAGCCTCAAAAAGGGGAGAGTGCCCACCACACTTGTCAGGGGGGGCGCCGACACGCAAAGCGACTGCTCCCCCTTCTCCGAAGAAATTGATGCTCCTCATGCCCTTCAGGCCATAAGGACAGAGCGTTCCACCTATCTCCAGCAGGGAGATCCAGAGAGGGGACGTGAAGTGCTCCCAAGCACGGAGCAGTGCCCAGGAGCTAAAATATAGGCACAGGCAGGCACGCACACAGGGCCCCTTTGCAGAGGGCACTTCTTCAGCTACCTAGCAGGCAGCAGGTAGTTCCCAGCTGCGGTTCCTCCTGGCAGTCCAGCAGTCTGCCGGCCACAAGTTCAAAGTAAGCTTCAAAGTTCCACACAGACATGGGGTCACAGCCCCAATATTTATATCACTTACAGTCTTTGTGCCAGGGCCTTGGACCTAGTCCAAACCAGTTCCTGTGGGGCACTTAACAAGTGCACAACAGTCCTCATTGTTAGTGTAGGCTGTGGCCCCAGGAACACCACAGGGGGGCGGAGCCAGCATTGTGGAAGGCAGGCACAGTCCTATTCAGGTCCAGGTGCTACTCCTCCCACCACTCCAAATGCAGGTCAGGCCTTTTAGCCTTGCGCTGACTCACTCAGCCCCTCTGGAGCCACTGCACCTCCCCAGTCCTTGTCACTCCAGAGCCAGACATGCAATACACAACAGACAGGCAAAAAGACACATAGCACACAGAAATGCCTACTTCTAAAAGTGTCATTTCTAAAATAGTGATAATAAATCTGCAAACACCATTACGCAGCATTTATTACCACTATTCCAAACATGCCAAACTTGATCACGCTACCCCTCTCAGATTAGGAATTACCACTGAAACACATATCAGGGAATCCCAATGCATTCCTATGAGAGGGCAGCCTCACAGTAGTGAGAAACCAAATAAGCTGTTTGTCACTACCAGGACATGCCACACAGTTAAGGCACATGTCCTACCTTTTACCTACAGCGCACCCTGCCCATAAGCTAGCTAGGGCCTTCCTTGGGGGTGACTGATATGTAGTGAAAGGGGAGTCACAGACATGGCAACCACTTTATGTGCCACGTCAGAGGCCTGAGACAGGTTTAAAAGGCTACTTTGGTGGGTGGCGCAAGCAGTGCTGCAAGCCCACCAGTAGCATTTAATTTACTGGCCCTGGGTATATGAGATACCACTTTACAAGGGACTGATAGGTAAATTAAATATGCCAAACAGGTGTAGACCAATCTTACCACGTTTACCATAGAGAGCACATGCACTTTAACACTGGGCAGCAGTGATAAAGTGCCCAGAGTCCGAAAAACACCAACACCAGGTCAGAACAAATACCAGGAGGAAGGCAAAAAGTTCTGGGATGCCCCTGCAAAAAGGGCCAAGTTCAACAATGTAATTCCAAATAAGGTACACTTTAGGTGCAGGGAGCAGCATTGTCTTCTAATTTCTGGTGAAAGTAAGGTGCTGTGTGTGGGCCGCATGAGTGCTGTGTGGGACAATGAATATTGGAATTACAGCTGACAGTAAGTTGCAACGTAGGTGAAGTGTAGTTGCATGGGGTTCTCATCACTGAAATTATAGTTTACAGTAAGTAATAACATGTGGAACATAGGTGAATGAGCCCCAATTAGGTGATGCACAGATGTGAGGGCACTGAGCCCTCAAATTACGGTTCACTGTGGGTTGACTGCACAACGAGTATGGTCAATGTAGAGCCACCACTAGCTGTATCAAACCCTTTCACCTTCAATTTAGACTTCAGCAAACTTCAGAAGCAGATACCGAGAGTGCAGTATCCATTGATAAGGGGACCAACACCTGTGAGGCTGTGATACTCGTATTGCCCTATAACCTTTTTGCTACTGTTATGTAGCACCTTTGTAATAGCATGGCTGTTTTATTAACGAAGCATTTGAGCCCTATTTTGAAAATATTGCACTCTATTGAGTCGAAACTGAATGAATTACATGGCTTTAGGTCTACTGCTCCGCCCCCCTAACAAGTCATCCTTCTAATATCAGACTTCAGTCATGGTTAATGACCCTCGTCGATGACCCCCACACAGCCGAGTTGTGTACCAACTTTAACCTTGAATCCCGTGAAGGTTATGTGGGAGTATCTGGGAATGGGCGCTCCTATACTAAGATCAAAGTTTCTCGACTTCTGTCTACCATTAACTAACCTCCTTAGGCATGCTCTTATGTGCTTATTTTGTGTAACATCCCACCTTAGGACGAGTCAATTGAACATGCTCTACAACTTAAGAACAAACCTATACACTGGCTTTCCAGGCACCTTTTTTCAACCTTGTAAACTCTAACCAAATTGTTTTTGGATCGGATCTGCTCCTAAGACATATGCTGAAGACACCATTGTGATTAAATTTAAAATGCCTGCTTGTGCTAGTAATTTACTTTTGTTTCCCAGGCAATCCAATACTCAGGCTAGTTGTATTGTAGCTTTACCACTTGGCCGACTTGTCCTTACCACCAATCTTCAATACATTCTGAGCCAACTGTACCCTTAGCCAATAGTTTCTCGATTGCAGTGCAATCGATTTTTACCACTACTGTCTTGTCAAGACGCCGACTGACAAAGGTGTAGTTCTTTCTATAATACTTTCTTTGGCTTAGGTGATTTGTCTTCGAAAAATGCAAATGAAACTTTTGGGGCTACTATAGCATCTACTATTGGTAAAGTTGCTTTTTTTATTGGAAGAGTTCACATAAATACATCATATATCCATAGAAAGAGCAAAGTATTCATTTAAATACAATAAATAGACAAGATGAACCACTCAATCTCTCCCCTTATGTCCGGTATTCAGACAAAATATCGAGTTAGAAATGTCGACTTACGCAAATATCAAGTTGTAAATATCGTGACACAAAAATGTCGACAGCAAGAATATTGTGATCAAGAATATCGATTTTAAGGTAAGAAATATTGTTTTTAAAAATATAGTAGTCATTAATATTGTTTGCAAAGATATAGTCGTTTAAAATATCAATTTTTCATTAGTGTTATGTATTTTAGTATATATTTTAAATGTATGTGATGTATTTTTTTGTATAAGTATTGTTTATGTTTTTTAATATATTTGTTAAATTTTTAGTAGTTATCAATTTTATTTTACTTAAATTTTGTGTTTTTTAGTTCTGTAGCGGGTTGTGGGTTTATAGGGGAATAGGATGGGAAGAAATTTTATTATAATAAATTAATGATTATTTTTGATTTTTTTATATTTATCAAATTGAGATATTATAGTGTTAATTGTTGGAAGTAATGTATTAATAATTAATGTTTTAACTGGTTGTTAATCAATATTAATTAATTAATTGGTAATTCATTATGGTAATTGTGTAATTTTTGTTAGGTGTGGGTTGTGGGGTTTGGAGGGGTAAAGGGTGGGAAGTAATTCATTTTTAATTATTTAATAATTAGTTGTTAATATTAATTAATTAATTGAAAATTAAATATGGATTTTGAGTAATTAATTTTAGGTGCGGGTTGTGGGGTTTATAGGGGTAAAGGGTGGGAAGTAATTTATGTTTAATTAATTAATAATTAGTTGTTAATTAATATTAATTAATTAATTGAAAATGAAATGTGGAAATTGTGTAATTAATTTTAGGTGTGTGTTGTGGGGTTTATAGGGGTAAAGGGTGGGTAGTAATTTATGTTTAATTTAATAATTAGTTGATCATTAATATTAATTAATTATTTGATAATTCAATCAATCAATACTTTATTTCGGCCACTTGGGCCATTAAAGTGCATCAATAAAACAAACAATATATACATCTGTATTAAAAAACACTAAATACTCACAAAAGATTTCATATACAATAATCAACCCACAAAAGGAAAAAAACACATAGCACAAGCTACATAGATACAGCAGGGAGGAGAGTTGTATGTATTAAAACATAAACAATTAAAATACAACCAGCCAGTTAAAAAAGCGGTAAAAAGAGACCATCAAATGCATAAAAACATCCAGACAATAAAATCTTATACTAGAATCTTATGATAAAATAAAACTGTGGGACATCAGTGCAAGGCCTAAAACCCAAACATAGACCTACTCACCCTACACCAATTCCCTTCAACCCCCAGCAGTCACTTTATGTAGGTCCGACGAGTGTGCCACATACAATTTAAAAAGCGCGATACAGCAAAGACAATTGGGGGGTGAGTGTCATATTTTAGAACTCTATAAGCCTCTATGGCGCGCACAAACCCTAAATTTTTGCATAGTTGGATTAACCAACGCTTGCGCGGCAACCGATAGGCGGGGCAGAGGAACAGAACATGTATTTCAGACTCCACCTTGTATTTGCACGCAGGGCATTCACCAGTTTGGTCTCTCAGCCATTTGCTGGAGTATGCTGCAAGTGGGAGGGTCCCCAGTCTCAATTGTATATACAGTTTCCTTGCCATTGGGGGTTCAACAAAGTCTAAAAAGGTTTCCCTGCTATATACATCCTTTATCGCTAGAAATTCTACAGTTAAACGACCACTTGAGGTACTTTCTCGGGTGGCCCTTAGCTTGGCTGCTCTATAAGAATTAACTAGGTCCAACCTTGAGAGCTTGGCACACGATGTCTCAGGCGTGCTCCAAAGGTCCCTTATATGGCAGAGCCATGTAATTTTCTTTATATTAGACATAGATAAAAACTCAGAGAGTTCGGCCCTAAAAACAGACAGCTCTGGAGTCACCCACATCCTCCGCCAAAAAGTTAGGGGTCTTATGGCAATTTCTTCATCAAGCGGCCTCAATCCGAGGTCCGTACGAAGGGGAATTAATGGGGTGCTGCGGGGTAAGCCTAGTACTTGTCCCATGAAATTATTCTCTACCTTTATCAGGTTTCCAGTTGGACAATGTCCCCACAGCTCTACCCCGTAAAGTGTGGCACCCTTCGCCTGGGCTTTATAGATTTCCACCACAGGGGCAGCTGGTTTAAAAACAGAAGATCTATACAATTTCATTATACCACCGACTGTCTGTGTTAATCTAAGCCTCGCTTTATCTATTTGAGGTCCCCATTCAAATTTCTCAGCCAAGGTAACTCCCAAGTAGTCAAATATCCTAACTCTTTCCAAGGCGATACCATGCAGAGAAGGGTTTGGCCGGGTTGTATGAGGAGGGTTGAAGACCATATATTTTGTTTTATCTAGATTGATCTCCAACCCTCTTAACTTACAAAAGTTTGCAAAACCATCTAAAATGCGCTGGATGCCCATAGGCGATTTCGAAAGCAGCAAAGTGTCGTCAGCGAACATCAGCGCAGGGACCTTCCCTGAGGCTAACTTTGGAGCATCATTGTCCACAATTAATTTAAGATGGTTGATAAGATCATTAATAAATAAACAAAATAAAGTAGGAGCTAAAACACATCCCTGCCGTACCCCCTTTTGGACTGGGAAACGAGAAGTAAGTTCCCCGTGCCTCCCACAGCGCACTTGTGCAAAATTATCCAAATGTAAGCTCTTAATAGCTTTTAAAAGATATGGAGGAATCCCTAGTTCACTCAAAACCCTCCATAATTTTTCTCTGGGTACAAGATCGAAGGCCAACTTCAGATCAACAAATATTAGATAGAGGCTGCCACCCTCTATAGTCACTGTTTTCCAGTAAAGTAGTTGGAGTCTGAATATCTGTTCAACAGTTGACATTTTTTATCTGAAGCCGGCCTGATAAGGACTTAATATTTGCTCTTCTTCCAGCCAACTCTGGAGGCGGTCCAAGAGCACCCGGCCGTAAAGTTTTTGAGGGATATCAATTAGACTGATCGGCCTATAGTTGGAGGGTGTAAGGGGACAACCTTTTTTAAATATAGGAACAATCTCAGCCCCACGCCAAGTGTCAGGGGGGTTAGATCCCTGCAATACCGCATTAAATAGAGCACACAAATATGGGACCCATATTACAGGTTCTTTACGGAAAAGATCCCCTGGCAATTTGTCTAGGCCTGGGGCTTTATTGCTATGTAACTTATTAATAGCATTCCTCACTTCAATGCTAGTAATCTCCATCTCCCCCTCTAATTGGGGCTCGGAAGCCATACTGGTGATACTAGTGCTGGCAGAGCCGGCATCCCGATGGGAGTATAATGTCCCAAAATGGGTCTCCCATGCTTCTGGCGCTATATTGGGCTCAATGGCCGGTCTCCCTTCCCTATCACCCGTACTCACTATTGCCCAAAAGGTTTTCAAATCCTTATCATCCAGGGCACTCCTTAGCATTTCCCACCTTTCTTGCTCCCAGTTCTTTTTCCCCAGCTGAATAGACCGGTTGTATCTGGCCCTGGCAATTTTAATTTGCGGCCTATCGTTGGCCTTAACTGCTTCCAATAAACCTCGCTTGTCCTTACGGCACTGGTCATTGAACCAGGGGCATCTATTGCGACTGTTTTCTCTAACACAGCTCACCGGGTAGAAAACCTCCCCCAAATTGAGGGAGAGCTCAGAATGTATTTCCCCTACCTTATCTAAAACCATATTTTGACCCACCTCATAAACTGTCTCCCACATTTTAACTAAAGATGGCAATGCTAGCTGGTAGATTTTCGCTATCTTTGTGGGGGACTGTTGGATGTAGCCCCATCTAACATGTCTTCTATTATTGGTCACTACCAGGGCACTATAACAATTGGCAGATGAGAGGGGTATTTTAGCAGTGCCTAGGTCCCACTGGTTGAGGGTTAAAATCAGAGCATTATGATCACTATCCCGCCTTTGCTCAATATGAAAATCAAGGACTTTTCCCCAGAGTCTTGTTTCCACCAAAATATAATCAATGATTGAAGCCTGGCCTGCTCTATTAAATGTAAACTGCCCTGGTTGGTCAGATTTAGTCCGGCCATTGCATGCTCTTAGTGAGGGTAAGTGAGTTTAACTGCATGGCCAATGGAGACCAAGCTTTGATAGGTGTAGTGAGGGGGTTAGGAATAGACCAATAAAGGTCTTCTTCTGTTGGGGCAAAATGTAGAGAATCAGTGAGGGGTTCAAAGTGGCAATCACCCCCCACAATCAATCATATCGCCGGATCTAGGGTTGGAATGAAATCTCCCAGCAGAGCAATAGTAGATGATTCCTGACTATTATTAACAGGGCGAGAATAAACATTCATTATGGCGATTTTCACCTTAATTGGAAAGGAGAGCAGGACACATTGAATGTCACTTGAGGGGGTTGATAACTGCTCCGCCCTACAACCAAGGTGGGTGCCTACCCAGGTTAATAGACCTCCAGATGGTCTCCCCCTCCCCCCCATGGAAGCTAAGATGTTATAAGAGGCATAACCCACCCGATGAAAGTCTTCCCTCGCCCAAGTCTCTTGAAATATACAAATGTCATACTTATCGACAAAGTCGCCCCAGTCCGTGCAGGGCAATTTATTTTTAAGACCTGCCACATTCCATGAGAGTATCCTCAGCCCATTGACTTGCCCACTCGCCCATCTCGAGGCCCCGGTACTACATCATCATGTATAACAGAGTCGCCAGGGTCAGCCACACAACACTCACCTATTTTCCCCCACACTATGCTTTCGCTGTTTTGTTCTCCCAAAGAGGCATCAACTTGTACATCCGGGACCGTGGATGTAATGGTTCTTTCTCCTATCTGGTTAGTCAAGTGGGGGGGGCTTAGACTGCCAACTACCGTGGTTCGCTTCAATCCCCTCCCGTCTCTATCCTCAAAATCATATCCTACGGCTTGTGTAAGCCCCACCAATGAAGATCCCTTTCTCAGTCAATCTACACCCTCCAATACATCATATCTATTATTCACCGGGATGTTAAAAGGCGGAAACCTATGATGAACATCCCAACTACCTTCTGGGCAGGAGCCTACACCACATGTTTATTTGATAATTAATTAGGGTAATTGTTTATTTTTGTGTGTTGGTTTTGGTTTTTATAGGGGTAAAGGGTGGGGAGTTAAATACTATAATTTTTTTAATTGAAAAAAAATTTCAATTGTGTCATAATTTTTTTTTACAGTTTAATATTATCTGTGGGTTGTGGGGCTTATAGTTGGAAAGGGTTGGAAGTTAATTAATTTTTATGTGTTTTAATTTGTTTTTTAATTAATAATATTTCTTTAATTGATAATTAGTTGTGTTAATTATGGAAGTATATTTTTTTAAATTTAGATGTGGGTTGTGAATTGTGTGGTGTTATTGCTTAGGAAATAAAAACACTAAATTTATGTAATAATTAATGTTTTTGTTTCTAAATACTTTCTAAATAAAAATATTTATTTGTTTGAATTTTTTTTTAATTTTATTTAATATAATATTTGTAGGTATTTGTCATATGTATTTAACATTTAACATGAGATCAGAAGAAGATGGCCGCCTGAGTGGGAGCCTCCCTAGGTGCTCCTGGTTTGGGGATCACCATCTGGCGTATATCCCCGAATAACCACCTCACCGGCCCTACACTCTCCTGCTCTGGACCGGACTGCGAACCCTGCCGAACCATCCCTCAATAACGGAATTTTTGGCGTTCAACTTACCCGGATTTTCAACCTCTACAGCTCGGGTCGGCGCCATCGTTGCCTGGACCCCGGCGCTGCTCTGCTGGTGCCCAGCTCCCGGGCTGGTCTGTACGCTTGCCTGTTGCTGCCCCGGCCGGTGGCCTCACGAGACCGGATGCCATGTCGGTGAGCCCCTGACCAGCGGTGCCAACTCCCGGACCCCCGTGCTGGCCCCGTTGAGACTGGAACCCCTGGTGCTGGGGGTCTTACCGGTGGAGCGGAGCCAGCGATCGGAGCTCTCCTGCGGGCCTGGGGAGCTCGGTGGTGGTATCCTTGCTGCCGTCTGATGCTGCCACCCCTCGTCCCGGGGGCTGCCTTGGACCCGCGATCCTCGCCGGGGCTGTGGCCGGCGCCTGCTACGTTGTTGGGCGCTGTGTGCCCGCCTTCTCCCGCGGAGAGCTGAGTCTTGCCGCTGCCACCAGGTCATCGGGTTTGCCCCGGGTCCTTGCCGGTCCGAGGGCTGCCCTGGTGCCATTGATGCGTGTCCCGGGAGCTGCCTGGACCCTGCGCTGCTAGCGGGACCGGAGATCAGCCTCTGGGGTGAGTGTTCGCACGAGACCGAAGGTCGTCCTCGGTTGAGAGTCGGCGCCATCTGACTCCATCAACCGACGCGAGGCTGTGTGATGAGCCCTGCCTCCCCACCTCATTTTCATGCCTTTTAGTAAAATGTAACTGAGTCCACCTCGGTTAATCAGCACCAGGCAATATCTAATCCTCCTATAAAATGCAGGTACAGCTGCCTGGACCTAAAATGGCGGCCCATCGGCAAACTCGCCAACCCATCAACCCACGCGAGGTTGTCTGGTGAGCCCTACCTCCCCACCCCTAGAAGTCCACCTCTGGAAAGTGGTAACACGACGGCGCCAGGTTATTGTGCGCTTCACCTCCTACTAAATATACAAATGTGCTGGGTCCTACGGCTGCCTGGACCTAAAATGGCGGCCCCTCAGGAAACTCGAGGAACATTGCTCGCCCCTGACTGGTCATAGGAACATCATTGAAGACGAGCAGTTAGCGCTACGTAAACTCCTTACTGCCCAGAGTTGTGATCTACTGCCGGTATCTACACAGTAACCATTTCACTGGCAGACTGCTCTTTGCCTGACCCTAAAATGGCAACAGTTGAAGACACTCCAATCACCGTCCATTGCCTGACCATGAAATGACTGAGCTCCTATTACATCGTGTTTATACTCACCCTCACTAGCTATCTCTCAAGAGCGGCCAACCACCTACCTGCATCCTCATCAGCTACCAACAAGGCTCCTACACTAATAGTGTGCTCCCCTGTAGAACTGTCACAGTACATCTCTGGCACCCGCACGGTGGATACGCCCACCTTGCTGCATCTCTGTCCCTACTGGTGCCCAAGCAGCCGACCCGAGCCAGCATGGCAAGGACTGGCCTGTCCGCAACGGGGGAAAACTCCCACACTCTGGTCTACCCCCCTAACCTCTCCAAAACCGCCATAAAATCCTTCAAACACTCCACCCTGAAAAGACACCCTGAGACACTGATCTCTGATCTGCGTTACAGCGCAGACAACGGCGTGGTCATTAATGACCTCATCTTCTATTCTAGAAAAACCTCTGCCTGGCGCAGAACCTTTGCTCACCATTTCAATGTACGTGCTACTCAGAACATCCCGTACGGTACTAAGCTAACCATAGTACCCTCCTCAACCCTGCAAGCTGACCTCACCATCACCCTCTATAAAAACGGCATCGTTTTGATCCAAGCCTCATCCAAAAACTTAAATAAATTTGCAGACCTTTTTACCCTCCTCAGAAAACACGTACACGACACTAGCAGGGTAATTAACTCCGCCCTGCTGAGCCCTCGTCCAGCCCATCGAGCGCATCCAATGTGGCTAGCCACCCACAAACCCTTCTAAGATCTTCCAACTCCAGCTACCCTTACCACTCCAGCACGTCTCCCGGTCCTGTCAACAAAATCACCTCTAGACCTCTGGTCCCCTCCCTACCAGCTCCCCAAGTACACCATGTCACTGATACGCCCCCAAGGAGCTACGATACAGGTCGGGCTTACTTTTCCCGCACCGTTGAGTCCCCAACCAGCCCATCCAGCATGGCCAGCCACTCACAAACCCCCCTTAGTTCTCCCATCGCTGACCACCCGAACCACTACAGCACGTCTCCCGGCCTCGCTAACAGAATCACCCCTAGACATTTGGTCCCTGCTCCACTAGCTCCCCAAGTAGACTATGTCACCAGTATGCCCCCAAAGACTTACGATACAAGTCCCACCTGCCCTTCCTGCCCTCAACCCAACACGCAAAGGGGTTCTAACATAGATCCTATCGCTTACAACACAGGCCATACAAATCCCTCCCCCCTATCACCTATTCTCACTGTCAGTACTGCTCCCGAACCACTGCCCCCTTGCCCTCTAACACCACCTTCTCATAGGGACATCGATTCTCTGCATGCCAGAGCTGCCAAACTAACCCAGAGCATTCATATCTCCATCCTGGAACTAATGAACCTCCTCCACCTCGCTGAACTCTCCCTCGCCAACCTGATGCCCTTACCAAACGCCATCCCCCCACATTTGACTGAACTCTCTAAACAACCTCTTCCGCTTTCCTTGAGACATCTTCGCCCCCGCAAACATCCATGCCACCTCTCAGAGGAAGAAACCCATGCTCTTGTCCTATCCTACAACTCTACCTCTGCCATCCCAAGTCCACTAGATCTCACTGAAATGGAAATCCTCGCCATCCTCCGAGACTACAACTCTACCCCAGCTATCCCTCATCCTTTAGATGCTAAGGCAGAACACGCCATCTGCACGGTCACTATCAACCCCAACAGACCAGCTACCCTCCGCAACAGATTTATGGTCAAGAACAATCTAGCGCCTGTTCACCTATCCACCCAGACCCCCGAACCTCCTTCCAAATCCTCTCTATCTGCCCTTTTAATTAACTGCCGATCGGCAGCTAAACACGCCGCGGATATTGCAGATCTCATCCTTTTCAAAAATCTCGACTTAGCGATCCTTACAGAATCATGGCTCAACGAATCCTCATCTCCACACCTGGACATCCTAGTCCCTCCTAACTACAACATCGCAAGGCTAGACAGACAATCTAACAAGAAAGGAGGAGGCGTCGCCTGCATCTACCGCTCTAACCTTCTGATCACGGAACTTCTGGCGGACACCACTGAATCCTGTGAATACCTTTCCCTCGCTATTCACAGCAACTCCACCCTACTGTGCAACCTGCACATCTTTTACCACCCCCCAGGCATGAACGACTCTTTCACCGACCACCTCATGGAAATCATCACAGCTAAGAGTTCCAACAATATCAAAGATATTTTCCTTGGTGACTTTAACTTGCACTGGAACGATCCAAAGGATTCACATGTCAACGCCATCAAGGACCTTCTGGCCGATCAAGCCCTGACCCAGGCCTGCTCACTTCCAACTCACTCAAAAGGGGCCACTCTTGACTGGATTATTTCCAAAGAATCAACAGTCAAACTTATCTCTATAGACCCATGCGACTGGTCTGACCACCACGCCATCACCTTCCTCCTACCGGGCACCCTCAAAACAAGGGCACCGCAACCAGTGATTCCTAAACGCTGGATCAGAGACACTAAGAACCTAGACCGCAGGGAACTCGAGGCTCGCTGCAAATCCAACCTCCCCCCTTCACATATCACAACAGTCAGCGGTCTTAACGATCACTACTCGGCGACTATCTCGAACATCCTGGATGATCTAGCCCCACTAAAGCTGAAAAGAACCCAAATCAAAGACAGAAACCCCTGGTTCACGGGATCCCTTAACAACGAGAGGAGAGTCCTCCGACAAGCTGAACGATCCTGGAGGCAGCACCCCTCTGCCGCACACCTAAAACTCCTCCGCCAGGCCAGAAACTCCTACAACAGGAACATACTCAAGTCTAAAAAAGAATTCTTCCGAACTGCACTAGAGAAGGCCAAGAACAGGCCCCAAAAGCTCTTCGAACTGGTCAAACACCAATCTAATATACTGGCCAAAACTTCAAAAGAAAACCCCAAGTCTCTTATATCCTCAGAGGAATTCTCCTCCTTCTTCGCAGACAAAATCTCAGCCCTTGGAAGCGAACTCAACTCCACCACTCACCCTCAAACACCTCTTGACCCGCCTCCTCCAGCCACATCGCCCCCACTGGTTCCACCCAAAAACAATGCTCACTGGACTGACTTCAAACTCTATGATGACGACTCAGTGTCCAAAATCCTATCCTCCCTAAAGCCTAACAACCATTTTAATGACCCGCTCCCTTCCAACTGCCTAGCTACCGTCGCTCAATCCATTATTCCTAGCTGGACTACAATAATTAACGCCTCTCTCCGGCAGGGAATGGTGCCCGACTCTCTAAAAGCCGGCCAAGTCCTCCCCATTCTGAAAAAGCTGTCGCTGGATCCAGCCTCCCCTGACAATTTCAGACCCATCTCCAACATCCCCCTCTTAGCCAAAGTGATGGAGAAATGTGTGCAGCAGCAACTAAGTCAACACATCAACAACTTCCACCTGCTTGATGACTTCCAATCCGGATTTAGACCAGGACACAGCACCGAAACCACTATGCTCCACATCGTTGATGATGCTCTCCAGGCCCTTGACCTGGGCAAGGCCTGTCTCATAATCCTCCTAGACCTATCCTCGGCCTTCGACACGGTCAACCATGAAAAACTACTCGAACGCCTCAAATTTAGGATGGGTTTGGATGGCACCGTTCTAGAATGGTTCAGGTCCTTCCTCAAAAATAGATCCCAGAGATTCCTTGTCAACAGCAACCTATCTGCACCATCCCCGGTCACGGTTGGAGTCCCTCAAGGTTCAATACTGTCCCCCACCCTCTTCAATCTTTACCTGGAACCGCTTACCGAAGTACTACGCACTGCCAATATCTCCTATCACATGTACGCTGATGACACTCAGATCTACATCAAAACCTCATCGCTCGCAGAGATCCTCTCCCTAAACGAAGCCCTGAAACTCACTGTCCAATGGCTCGCATCCAATCAACTCAAACTCAACGCAAAGAAAACTGAATTTCTCCTGATCGCCCCGCCCAATACCAACCTTGAGATTCAATTATGGATTAAGGCTATTACAGCCTTGAATTGCTCACCAACCATCGTAGACTCGGCCAAATCTCTGGGAATCACCCTCGATAGCAACCTGAACATGCGGGACTTCATAAATTCAATGGCCAAATCAGCCAGATTCCACCTGAGCTACCTTAGGAAACTGAAACCCTTCCTCGATGCTCCCGACCTAAAAATGACAGTCCAAGCACTTGTCATCTCTAGACTGGAATATGGCTGCTCTACCCTCTCGGGCCTACCCAAGATCTCCCTGGCACCTCTAAAAGCCTGCCTCAACGCGGCCGCCAGACTACTCACCGACTCGAGGAAATACGACCATATTTCCCCACACTTGAAAGCTCTCAACTGGCTTCCCCTGGAGGCAAGAATACAGCTCAAAATAGCATGCATCACGCACAAAGCCTTATATTCTAACTCTCCTGCATATTTGAGGCAGAAACTTGTGATCTCCGGTGGAATCAGAAACTCACGATCTGCCAGAGACCTCTTGCTCCAACCTGCACGCTTTCGGAAAAAAAACTTATAACCGGGCTTTCTCCGGGGCTGCTCCAAGAATATGGAACTCTCTCCCACCGGACATCAGAAGAATCCCCTCTCTGACTCGCTTCAAAAAGGATGCCAAAACATTCCTTATGGGTAAATTTCTCGTTTAATCTTTGCCTCTACAACTACTACAGCCCTGAACTATGGCCATCTATTGCCTCCCTTCGGATTATCTAGCTCACCCCATCAGAAACTGGGGGCCTTGTCGCGAACATTGGTTAACGTAATCTGTAATAATGTTACCTCGCTCCTGAGTATTTGGATATTTAATCTGTAAAAATGTTACCTCGTTCCTGAGTATTCGGATATTTAATCTGTAAATACATGCCCTATCTCCCTGTGTACCCTGCACCTTACCCTCTCTCATTCAATCCGCAACTGGATAATGCTATGCCTAATTTGTACACGGCTATGTTTTCCTGTAAAGCGCTCTGATACCCTAACGGGTCAAGTTCGCGCTCTATAAAACTCATAAATAAAATAAAATAAATAAAAATAAATAAATAAATAAACATTATAATATGTTAAACCACTCCGAAACTACTCCTTCCCCCAGCAATGCCAGCCAGCCGACCATCTCCTCCTGGACCCCAGTCACCACCGAAGACACCGCATCGACCATGAAAAGCATCTACTCAGGAGCCCCCACGGACCCATGCCCCCCGCACATCTTCCACAGAGCATCCGCAGCCATCGCTCCGGAACTATGACGCACCATCAACGCCACCTTCAAAACTGGCATCTTTCCCGACGACTGGAAACACGCAGAAGTCAGACCCCTACTAAAGAAACCCTCAGCAGACCCCACGGACCTCAAGAACTACCGACCCATCTCCCTCCTCCCCTTCACGGCCAAGGTAACCGAGAAGACCGTCAACATCCAACTAACAAAATTCATCGAAGAGAACTCCATCTTTGACCCCTCCCAATTCAGATTCCGCAGCAACCACAGCACCGAGACTGCTCTACTTGCCGCCACAGATGACATCTGCACCCTCCCAAGGACACACCACAGCCTTGATCCTACTCGACCTCTCTGCAGCCTTCGACACCGTCTCCCACCACACACTCACCACCAGACTCCATGACGCCGGCATACAGGGAACCGCCCTCAACTGGCTCTGCTCCTTCCTCACCGGCAGAACCCAAAGAATCAGACTACCACCCTCCCTCTCTGAACCCACGGAAATCAACTGCAGAGTACCCCAAGGATCGTCACTTAGCCCCACGCTCTTCAACATCTACATGACCCCCTCGCCGCCATCGTCAGACAGCTCGGACTCAGCATAGTATCCTACGCCGATGACACCCAGCTAATCCTCTCCCTTACCAAGGACCCCATCACCACCAGACTCAACTTCCAGGAAGGAAAGAAGGACGTCGCATCCTTGATGAGCAGCAGCTGCCTGAAGCTCAACTTGGAGAAGACAGAGGTCCTCGGACCCTCCCCCTCTGCATGGTACAACAACAGGTGGCCCATGGCCCTCGGCAGCCACCCACCCCCATAGACCACGCCCAGAACCTCGGCATCATACTTGACTCCTCCCTCTCCATGACTCAACAGGTCAACCCCGTCGCCTCCACCTGCTTCAACACCCTCTGCATCCTCCGAAAGACCTTCAAATGGATCCCCCTGAACCAAGGTAAACCGTCACCCACTCACTCATAACCAGCAGACTGGACTATGTAAACACCCTCTATGCCGGTATAAACAAGTCGCTGCTCCGCATACTCCAGACTATACTGAACACCTCGTCCTCGGCATCCCTCGACATGGACACATCACCCAACACCTGCGCAACCTCCACTAGCTCCCCTTTGAGAAGAGAGTAACTTTCAAGATACTGACCCACACCTACAAATGCCTCCACAACACCAGACCTCAATATTTCAATGACAGAATCTCCTTCCACATACCCAAGAGGAACCTCGATTGGCCGCCCTCGCAGAACCCCTGTGCAACCGCAGAGCAAGAACGGGTGGCAGAACCTTCTCCTACATCGCAGCCAAGACCTGGAACGAGCACCCGACCGACATCAGACACGCCCCCACCCTGCACATCTTCAGGAAGACCCACAGGACCTGGCTCTTCGACTGACAGGAGCTTCTTTACTAGAACTGGAAATTGAGAATCTAGTGCAATCTACACTGTTGCTGCAGGCTTTACAGTTTTTACAACATCGAAAGCCTGGGAAACTCACTTTGTTTGGCCTCATGTCGCTGGTAACCAGATTGTGACTCAATTCGTCGCGTAATGAGCGACTTTTTTTAAAAGTAATCTGAGGGCAACTTTTAAGTGTCTTCTTCAAACTGTCATCTGTAAGAAGTACATGCCAGTGTTTATTCAATATCTGGCATACTGTAAAGCCTGCAGCAACAGTGTAGATTGCACTAGATTCTCAATTTTCAGTTCTAGTAAAGAAGTAGTGATCAGGAAAGCGGTAACGTGCAACACCAGGTACTGCATATATGCGCTGATTTGTCCTTGTAATAAGGCATATGTAGGCAGCACTATACACCGCGCCAAAAAGAGAGTACTTGAACATGTACGCGCCATTCGCAACAAAAATAGACAGTACCCTGTTGCACGCCACTTTTTCGACCACTATTTTCAAAATGAAAAATTACTCAGAATGATGGTAATTGATACTGTACCCAATAATGTGAGAGGTGGTAATTGAGAACTCTCACTACGTCAACTGGAGTCTAGGTACATTATTGATTTGGAAACCATGACACCGAGGGGCCTGAATTCTAATGAAGAATTGGCTGTCCACTTACATAGTTGAACCGCTTGTGTGTTTTGCAATTTTGATGCTGATTTTTTGCCCTCTTTTTTGATTGTATTCAATATTCACTTATATAATTTTTTTTCACTTTTAGGTGAGGTTATTGTGTATGATGATTTCAGGCAGCCGTCTAATCGTTCATTTTAGTGTACTGCATATACACAAACAGATGGTAATATTTGCCCACTGGGGCATTATTATGGGTACACATCATGGTGGGTCAAGCTTTGATTGTGTGTTTATGGTGAACTACTGGCTTTTGAAGGACTGTGTATTATGCCCACTTGGGCTACACTTTGTTTCTTGTATTTTCTTCTCAGTCTGTTGCTTATATGTACCGGTTTTGATGAATTAACACTTTTGTGTGTTCATATATTTATTAATATATATTGACATTTTAAGGAATTTTATGTCAGTTGGTCAGTATGTATACATTTTGTACAGCACTCTCGAACCTTTTCACCATTCATGAATTTGTCGACATTTATTTTTGTTTGTGAATTTGATTGAGTGTTACCATTATGTATGGCCATTATTTGAGATGTCATCAGTGATGTCATCAGTGATGTCACTGACCATGTCATGAATGATGTAATATGTGACGTCATCAGCAGTGCATTGCGGGGCGCGAGTTATAGTTAGCTGAACTAACTATAACGGTGGAATTTCTATGGTTTTGTATGAGTAAAATGTCCAACTAACTATAACGTCCCTGAAACCTATGGTTTTTTCAGTGAATTTCAAAGGTTTTTTAAATGCTAATTTCTAACTATAACGTCTGTAAAACCTATGGTTTTTTCAGTGAATTTCTAAGGTTTTTTAAATGCTAATTTCTAACTATAACGTCTGTAAAACCTATGGTTTTTTCAGTGAATTTCTAAGGTTTTTTAAATGCTAATTTCTAACTATAACGTCTGTAAAACCTATGGTTTTTTCAGTGAATTTCTAAGGTTTTTTAAATATTAAACT